>JBBBDQ010000950.1:6462500-6517500 GCA_037127315.1 Ascarosepion bandense
TTTTTGGATCAAAACAGCTCATTTTGGGATTTCACACTTGTATTTGATTCTGGGCTTCCCATTGGCTGATAAATAAAATTTGCGTAGGCTTGCGAAATGGAAATTTGATATTTGGTTAATTTTTATTTTTCATCCGGAACATCTGATGCGCACTGATGAGTTTTGGTCATTTGCTTTCTGGTTGTTATAGAGCAAACATCCGGTCCCTGGCTTTTGCTCGGTTGGTATCACCACAATACCTTGCTTAGTATTGAACGGCGAAGATTGAGTAAAGCCATTGTCAAAAATTCAGTTACCGTAAATAAAATAAGATGGTCTGCTGAATTATTTCTTAAATTATTATTAAAAGAAATGTTCGTAAGACAGGTATTTGTTCAGAAGGAAAGAAAGAAAGAAAAAAAAGTAAAGTTTATGGGAAATACTGTGGGAAAATTTTCCAAGTGCTGCTTGAGACTTCCTCTTCTAGCATTAGGCATTTAGTAAGAAACCCAACCCCCTCGCTAAGTGGTATTGCTTGGGGGAAAGGCAGTACCTCTTGGGCTTAAAATAAAAAATGGAGCATTTCTTTTAAATATGATATTTTTTTTCAGTGTTTTATTATCCTATTATGAAAGACAACTTGATTTCTGTGAAAAAAATGAAAGTGGTTGAGGAAATCAGATTAAGTTGGGAAGAACAGATATTACACTTTGATCTTGTATCACCAAGGTGGATAAAATACACAGAAAATGTACTGTGGTATTATTCAGTATAGTATCCGGTGCTAGACAGATATACACAGAACAGTACAATAGTTACAATAACAGACAAAATGGAACTTAGAACACGGTGAGGAGGAGTTTAGATTGCAATAGTCACCAAAGTAATCAGTATGAATATTACTTGAATTACACTTGACTATTGCACCTTGAATGCTACTATTCTTTACTTAAATAGACCATTTCAGACCATGGGTCATTCCACCATTGAGAGTGCTGCAGGGGTGTCAGCAGCTCTACCACAAATCTCATCCAAAAGTCTGAGAAGCTTGCTATGCATTCCTATCAAATGTGACTAAAGTTTGAAGTCTGTTAACTGGCAATACCATGGAAAAATTGTCTAAGCCCCCAAACCAAGCACTTCGGGGACTTTCCTCAGGTGTTGGGTAAGAAACCAACTCCCTCTTGAAGAGGTACTGCCTGGGAGAAAGACTTCAAACTTCTCTAAACAAAACAAACAAAAACAGAAAACAAACGAATCGCTACCAAACCAACTACATAACAGAAATATATTACAGAGCCAAACAAAACTCATATACACACATGCATAATACCACACTGGCATTGAATGACCCCGCAGTTGTTGATATGCTGTAAAGCTCAATCAATCAATAGTGCTTAATCAGGGTGTGAGATCGTAAATATATATAACGACAGTAAATGAGGTACTGGTTAAACCAGCAGACAGTTGGTTAAACCAGCAGACAGTTGGTTAAACCAGCAGACAGGAAAAATTGTCTAAGCCCCCAAACCAAGCACTTCGGGGACTTTCCTCAGGTGTTGGGTAAGAAACCAACTCCCTCTTGAAGAGGTACTGCCTGGGAGAAAGACTTCAAACTTCTCTAAACAAAACAAACAAAAACAGAAAACAAACGAATCGCTACCAAACCAACTACATAACAGAAATATATTACAGAGCCAAACAAAACTCATATACACACATGCATAATACCACACTGGCATTGAATGACCCCGCAGTTGTTGATATGCTGTAAAGCTCAATCAATCAATAGTGCTTAATCAGGGTGTGAGATCGTAAATATATATAACGACAGTAAATGAGGTACTGGTTAAACCAGCAGACAGTTGTTCAAAAAAGTGCTCAATGCACAAAGAAAAGTACTGAATATGCAGAGCCAACAGTGTCAAAAAAGCTGTTTACTACTTATTTGCTACTTGGTTTTCAACCGTACTAGTTTTGTCGGGTAGTAAAGGCAGGCTGTATTTGTTGATGCTTCTTGTACACGTGATTGCCAGAACTTCCGCTGAAGGAGAGGGGGACCTCTTCATGTCCATAGTCATCAAAAGGGATAGTAAGTGGGGGTGGAAAAGGAAATAGGCACATTATATAAAGTACAGTTTTTTTTTTTTTTTTTTTTTTTTTTTTCCGTTAAAGAGCTATGTATGAATGGCACAGTTATCTATTTGCAGATTCTTTATCAACCTGAAATCTGGTGAGGAAATTCCATTGCATTTTAATCCCCGACGTTCAGAAGGTGAAGTTGTCATGAACAATTACTCAAGCAGTGATGAATGGGGAGAAGAAGTAAGAGAACCAGTTCCGGAATCTTTCGTGGACTTTCTTCCTTTTGAAGTGAAAATCAAAGTCCGAAAAGATAAATTTAAGGTAAAGAGATGAATTTAAAATAAAAATTCATAAAATGAATGTATGGACTTCTGTCAAGATGAGGCATTTGTTGTTGGAAATGAAAGATTTAGCACCAAGTAAAACATCCTTATTTTCATTTTGAAAAGATGACAATTTCCCAGAATTCCATCATTTGCGATGATAATAAACCACAAGACAATAAAACAAGAAACCCTGGACATCTTGAAATATTAGATTAACTTGATATCAGGGAATGTTAGTCACTTTTTTTTTATAATCATTAGAGTAAATTTGTATATAGGGGGCACCAGTGAGCTAAGTTTATTGGAGCAGAATCCATGAAAGTATTTGTAGAAGTGTCACAGGGAAGCCACATCATGCTGGTGAGAGAGTGACTGCAGCCGAGCTGCCAAGTCGGTATCAATCACATTACAGATTCTTTGTTGGATTTTGTCAAGTAGCCTGAGGTAAATAGCATGGGCACCTGACCAGATGTGGTAGCAGTATTCAATACACAGGCGGATGGTAAATTTACTGTGTACATACAAAAATATTGTATTGAAAGAGCTTTTAAATTAAATATCATTTTTTCTATAAGTTTGTTGAATTATATATTTTCTTTTTCATTGCACAGAATACAGTTATATATATATATATATATATATATATATATATATGCCATCATTTTTGACAGCATGTATACATAATAATATACGTTACATAGGAAAGTTATGATAAAGAGTAACAGGTTATAGAGGGTGTCAGGAAGTGGGTAAGAGAAGGATGAGAATACTGATGAGAGATGGAGTGGATGGAGAAAGGAGCATGAGAGAGAGGATGCAGGTTAGTGAGATAGGAGATGACTATTGACTTTACATTTAAATTCTTGGAGATTGTAGCTGTCGAGGAAGCAAGTAAATGGAAGGGAATTCCGCAGGTGGGAAGTGCGAGAAAAGAAGTGGATGGAGTAGAATTTGCATTTACATTTTATTCATTTCACAGTAAAAGGGTGGGACCTAGTTGCTAATCTTGTGGCTTGAGTAAATTTATATATAGGTGACACCAGTGAGCTAAGTTCATTGGAGCAGAAGCCATGAAAGTATTTGTAGAAGAGACACAGGGAAGCATATGTATACATATGTTTGTATAAGACACACCCCAATTTCAGTAGGGAAAATAAAGAAAAAAATTAAGAATTAGTAAAATTATTAGTAAATAGTACAACTTAAATTATGTTTATGAGATATGATTTTTGTTTAACAAGCCATGATTTCAATAAAATGAAAAATAATAGGAAGAAAAACAAACACAAGTCTATAAAAAAAAATTATCCAAAGGTTAGAAAACAAAATAAAACTCAAGCAATTATTACAGTTGTGCAAAACGGTACAATTTCATTTAAATTTTATTAATCTTCAAATCCATAAAATTTGTCATCTTTGTTATCAAAACTCTGATACTCATTTTCAATACTATCATCATCATTAAATAATGCATCATCTTCTGTTCCTCTGAGTGCATTGCTAATGCCACACTTTTAAAAAGATTTCACAACAATTTCTGGTCTAATATCTCAAGCTTGCTTCACCCATTTGCAGAATTGTGACACTGGGGCTTTTTATTCTTCTTGCAAGTGTAAGGTCATGATCAGGCATTACCATCTACATGTTCCATTGCTCTTTCATGTTTTGCTTGAATTCTCTATTCAAAGACACATCCAGAGGTTGCAACTGACTCGCTAGTCCACCAAAAATAACCGCTATCTCTATCTTCAAATCGGACATTTTAAACCTACTTATGGCATACAAGGCACAGGAGAATTTTAAAATATATTTTTAATTAAAAAAAAAAAAGTGTTGTCAAATATGTAGTGCTGTTGAAAGACTGTTAAAGGTTTTCTTTTTCCATTGAAGATTTACATCAATGAAAGATCATATGCCAAGTTTTATGTGCGGCAAGAGATTGAGCATGTCTATGGTATCAACATTGGTGGTGACGCTGACTTTTATCAAGTCAAATTGCTCAGACGTATGGTAAGTATTTTCATGTGGTTCCTTCTCAGTTAAAATCTTAAACATTGAATTTTATATGCATGCATATCGAGTGCGACATGGGGGAATCTAATAACCTGAATGAATTTTGTGAAATTTACAATTTCATTTGTCATCTGAAATTCTTTGAGGCAGGGAAGCTGTCTGAGCAGAATTTTCTCCTTACATCCTGAATGTGGAGGAAGCAGTGCCATAAACTTGGTGCTCTTCCAACCATTAATTCCAATTTGCACTCATTGTGGTAAATGCTGAGGCATAAGTCATGCCAAACTCCAGTGATCCTGTGACAGGTGCATGGAACTCTCTTCCAAATCTTCATTGACAAGGTTAAGCAGTGACATACGTTAGGAAAGTTGAATAATCCTGATTTTAGCGTTAAGTAAACTTTAGTTAAGCTAAATCAGAGTAAAAACTAATAAAAATGTCAATAACTTTGTAAAAATCTGTTTTTTCAGGAACCACCTTATGTTGAAGAACTTCCAATTGCAATGGATTATGGCCGTTGGATTCATGTCACTGGAGCTGTCATCAAACATCAAGAAAGGTGGGTTAACTCAAAATATGAAATATGCAATCTCTGTCCAACACTTTCATTTTTTTTTTTTCTTTTCTATAAATGTTTGAATTGCTATTGTAAGTTTCATTACTATTGCTTTTTTTCATTTTTCATTTTTGTTTTCCATTTCTCTATTTTTTCTGTCCTTTCTTTTCGGTTGCGCTTTCTTTTTTTTTTTTTTTTTCCTGTCCTTTTTTTCGGTTGTGCTTTTTTTTTTTTTCCATGTCCTTTCCTTTTCTTTCGGCTGGCCCGTTTTGTTTTTCATGTCCTTTCCTTTCCTTTCCTTTTCTTTCGGCTGGCCCGTTTTGTTTTTCATGTCCTTTCCTTTCCTTTCGGCTGGCCCTTTTTGTTTTTCATGTCCTTTCCTTTCCTTTTCTTTCAGCTGGCCCTTTTTGTTTTTCATGTCCTTTCCTTTCCTTTTCTTTCGGCTGGCCCTTTTTGTTTTTCATTTCCTTTTCTTTCGGCTGGCCCTTTTTGTTTTTCATGTCCTTTCCTTTTCTTTCGGCTGGCCCTTTTTGTTTTTCATGTCCTTTTCTTTCGGAGGGCCCTTTTTGTTTTTCATGTCCTTTTCTTTCGGCTGGCCCTTTTTGTTTTTCATGTCCTTTCCTTTTCTTTCGGCTGGCCCTTTTTGTTTTTCATGTCCTTTCCTTTTCTTTCGGCTGGCCCTTTTTGTTTTCGTGTCCTTTCCTTTCGGCTGGCCCTTTTTGTTTTTCGTGTCCTTTCCTTTCCTTTCGGCTGGCCCTTTTTGTTTTTCGTGTCCTTTCCTTTCCTTTCGGCTGGCCCTTTTTGTTTTTCGTTTCCTTTCCTTTCGGCTGGCCCTTTTTGTTTTTCGTGTCCTTTCCTTTCCTTTCGGCTGGCCCTTTTTGTCTTTCGTGTCCTTTCCTTTCCTTTCGGCTGGCCCTTTTTGTCTTTCGTGTCCTTTCCTTTCCTTTCGGCTGGCCCTTTTTGTTTTTCGTGTCCTTTCCTTTCCTTTCGGCTGGCCCTTTTTGTTTTTCGTGTCCTTTCCTTTCCTTTCGGCTGGCCCTTTTTGTTTTTCGTGTCCTTTTCTTTCGGCTGGCCCTTTTTGTTTTTCATGTTTCCTTTCCTTTCGGCTGGCCCTTTTTGTTTTTCATGTCCTTTCCTTTCCTTTCGGCTGGCCCTTTTTGTTTTTCATGTCCTTTCCTTTCCTTTCGGCTGGCCCTTTTTGTTTTTCATGTCCTTTCCTTTCCTTTCGGCTGGCCCTTTTTGTTTTTCATGTCCTTTCCTTTCCTTTCGGCTGGCCCTTTTTGTTTTTCATGTCCTTTCCTTTCCTTTCGGCTGGCCCTTTTTGTTTTTCATGTCCTTTCCTTTCCTTTCGGCTGGCCTTTTTTGCTTTTCATGCCCTTTTTCTTTTTTTTAAATTGACATCTATAAGCAAGAATATTAAATTGAAGACATTACTCCAGTGACTAAATAACACTGCTAGAAAACTGCAAAAATAGCTAAAATGTAAATTTTGCAATAGATGTTATTAAATGTTATTTTAATGTTTTTCTGAATTTAAGGAAATGGCCTCCACTTTTATGAAAATGAACTTGAACTGTTATCTCTTGTTTGGTACAAATCATTTTTAGACAAGATGGTTATGGACAATGTTATATTTTAGGGATTCAGAGAACAATCATGCAGCTGACACGTTACTCTTTTAAATGACATGTTGGAATAGAAAATACGCTATTTTGTTTAGAGCACAAATTGTAAGAGCCAACATTTCTCATTGTCTCAGAAATTTCAACATAGAGAGTGACAACAGGCAATGTAAATTTCATTTGGATGTATATGTGTGTGATGCACAAGCCAACATTATACAAATGCTTTGCTCAGTTGGTTTGCAATGAGGGAGAAAATTTTAGCGTTTCATTTCTGTGTTTGCTTCTTTCTTCCAGATTCCATATTGAACTGAAGTCTGGTGACAATATTGCCCTGCACTTCAACCCTCGCATCCCTGATGAGGTTGTTGTCCGCAATTCATTTTTGGATGGGGAATGGGGTGAAGAAGAGAGAGAAAATCCCTTCTTTCCCTTTGAAGAATCCGAACCATTTGATATCTTCATTTCGAGTCAGCCTGATGCATATAAAGTAAGAGATAATATTCATTTGTTTTTTAATTTCTTAGAGTTTTGTCTTGTAATTGGTTAAATTTCACTGCTAAAGAAGCAAATTATCTCCAAGTTTGATTTCCTTTATTATATATAAATATAAATCCAGGTGAAGAGAACCAACAGTTTTACCATTAAGAGTTCTCCAGCATTTACTCTTTTTTTTTTTTTTTTTTTTTTTTTTTTTTTAAATGAAAGTGCTCAATACAACAAATATTGTAGAGCATAATATAATTAATTAAATTTGCTTTTTAATTGAAATTAATATATTTTACATTGCAACATGGTAATTTCTGTTTCAAGATTTTTACATCATCAGTTAATGTTAGATCATTTTCTCAACAATGATCTAACATTGCCTGATGAGGTAAAAATCTAAACACAGAAATTTCCGTGTTGCAATGTAAAATATATTAATTTTAATTAAAAAATTAAATTTATATATATATATATATATAAAAGAGTAAAATTGCAATGTTCAAAGCATTAATTTAAAACAGTGCTCAATATAAAAATAGAGTAATGAATATTTATCAGTTATGTTAGAACATGTGAAAAACTAGTTTTTCACATGTTTTAACATAATTATTGTTATAGTGGAACATCCTGCCATCCCCGAGAATAGAATGCTCTCTTTTATAAAAGATGGTAATGAGCGGTACTACGAGGAAAAATGTCTTAGGCAAAGGCATTCACTATTCGATAGTCGATTCCGCTCCAACCCGTAACTTGCCTATATGTGTATTATTGTTAATTGTACCTTAGTACAATAACTCTGTATTTCTTATTCCTGGTGTGGAGTTCCATTCTTCAACTGATCATTTTATACTGTAATACATCCTTGTGCAAATTAATTGAAACAAAACAAGTAATGTCTTCTTAGGATCTTTCACACTTTCCCAAATCATGTAGACATCATTTCTTAGCATTGTTTTTCTCTTCTGACAACATTTTCCTTTAGGTTTTGGACTTATGTATCCAGTTTTTCTTCACAGTTGAAAAACCGACACCAACGATATCCGTTATCTCTCTGTAAGGCTTGCCAGTGTGTTTATGCAGTGTTACAGTTTTTGTGCGCTTCCTTGGAATAACATCTATAGTAGACAATGGCCATAGAATAACTGAATGGCAGTTAAGACAATAGTGTCTGGGCGTGATAAAAATCTGAGGCAGTCATGGATGATGTAATATTTTTCAAGGCCAAATGAATTTCCTCATACATCTGAAATATTCATATTGCTTCACACCACTGCAAATGACCTAATCTGAGTTAAAAAAAAAAAAAAAAAAAAAAAAAAAAAATAGATTACACTCTGTCACTCCAGTTGGTCTAAAACTGCTTGTATGGTGAAAGAAAGAAAACTGAAGTAGTTGTTTCAAGTAATTTGCACAATGGTTTATGTCATGAATGATACTCAAAATCTTTAGAAATATCTAAACTGTCAATAGTATACAACCACTTTCTCAGATCAATGATTAAAAATGGCTTTGAGCAAATGAATCCTGTATGTTTTAGCAAGGACTATCTATCAAATCTTGTGGATTCCCAGAATCAGAAAGTTTTGTACCAAACAGCAGAAGGCTTATGGTCACATCACTTTTGAAACATGACTTCCTGTATGATCACTAAAGTTAAGCAATGTCAAGTATGGTCAGTGTGGGTAACCACTTAGGAATAATAGTTACTGTAAGCTTGGTTTTGCATAGTTTAATAGCTTGGAATTCTTAACCAGTCCAAATTCTCAGTGGGATCATTGTATTCACTTAAACACAAGTACCATTAAACTAAGAATCAACATTTCTCCCCTTAGCTATGGGCTAATTAGTAAGACTTGTATCACTAAGCTATTATTATCTCAAAAAATAATTCTTACAATCTAAAAATATTTTCTGGGTTTAAATGACTGGCAAAGAGCTGATAATTTGTAGAAAGCGGATCAAATAGCAGGGACCACATCAATTAAGGATTACCAACAGTAGCAACAACTGAAATTGATATCACATGTAATATCACATGATATCACATGTAATATCACATGTAATATCACATGTAATATCACATGTAATATCACATGATATCACATGTAATGACATAATCAAGATGCTGATGGTCCATACTGCTTCAAACAAAAGCTTAGAAAGGAAACCCTCACTGATACTGGAAAGAGCAATAACAGTTACTGGACTTAAAAACTCTATTTTCCTGAAAAATTGTTTTAATAGTTTTTGTAAATTTCAAACAATGGTAGAACTTAGTGTTTTTTATTTTATTTTATTTTATTTTTTTCAATCATTTCACCCCAAGCAAGGTAGTACTACCACTGATGCGCAGAGGGTTACATAAGAGAGTAAAAGTTTAGGCAAGAGAAACGTGAAGAGAAAGACGAACCAGTTACAGCGGGTGTCTGAAAAAGGGCAAGAGAAGGATGGGAACGCAGGAGTGAAGACAGTTAAGACAGAGAGAGAGAGGAAAAGAACAAAATACACGGGATGATGTAGAAAGGGCTGGAGTCAAGTGGATAAGAGATGGGAATTGACTTTGCATTTAAATTCCTGGAGGTTGTAGCCATCAGGAAAGCAAGTAGATGGAAGGGAGTTCCACAGGTGAGAAGTGCGAGAAAAGAAGCTGATGAAGAATTGTCACTTGCATCTGGTTGATTTAAATGTAAAAGGGTGGGACGTTGTTGTCAGTCTGGTTGCACGAGTAAATTCTTATGGAGGGGGCACTCGTGACCTAAGTTCGTCAGAGCAGAAGCCATTAAAATATTTATAGAAGAGACAAAGGGAAGCCACATCCCACTTATGGAAAGTGGCTGGAGTTGAGCTACCAGGTTAGGACCAAGTCAATGAGTGCCAAATGTTTCTTTATAGAAAAATAGCTAATATTATTACAGTGGGTTATCCATTCTAGTGAAGAGTAGTTGTGTGTTGAAATCAGGATAATTGAATTTGGCCTCGTTAGTACATAGCCCACTATAAGTTATAAAAGGGGGTTATAAAACAAGAAAATCAAATTGAGTATAGAAACAACATTTATATATACACAAATATCAATTAAGGTTTTTTTATAAATAAAGGAATGTCTTTTGGATGGGTTCATAGGACGTTAAAATGTTCATAGCAATAAATGCTGAAAAGAGTTTGTGCATATGTATGTGTGAGCGTTTGTCAGTTAGGAATGTCTTTGATGTATTCGCTCCGTTGGTTGGGTAAGTATCTCTGGGTACGGCGAAGAAGAAGGTGAGAGGGGAAAAGCGAGGTGAGCCTAGTGGATCACTTGGCGAGGTCAAGGGACGTGCTAATTACGCTCGTACTTTCTTGACTGGCGATGCTTTTTTTTTGTGTCAGCTTTTTATTTCATCTTTGTGGGTCCCAGCAGGTCATTTGGGAATTCACACCCATATTTAATCCTGGACTTCCCATTGGATGATAAATAAAATTCACGTATGCTCGCGAAAAGGAATTTAATATTTATTTATTTATTTTTTAATTTTTTTTTTGGGCCAGAACATATGCGTGGAGCCGGGTGTGCCATGACCAGTTTTGGTCATTTGCTTTCTGGTCTTCAGAGGGCAAACATCTGGTCTCTCGCTTTGCTCGGTATCACCACATTATCAGTACCATGTATTGAAACTGCATATTCATGTATTTATTTTAACTTGTGCTACTGCTGTAGTATTCAGAAATCGCTGACACAGGAGCCCATATCTCCAGATTTTTGGACTTTTTTGTACCTTCACTCTAATGTATTCATCTTACTTAAGCATTGGTCAACAACTTCTTTCTCTCATAATCATTTGTTTTCTTTTCAGATCTATGTCAATGGAGTGTTCTTTGCTGATTATCCACACAGAATGCCTTGTCAGAGCATAACACACTTACTGGTTGCTGATGGTGCGCATTTCTTTGAACCTGAAATCTTGTAAAGCTAAACAACTCTCTCCAAGAACCACTTTTTACTCCTTTGGACAGGTGAGAATAGTTTGGAGTCTTATTGTGCGGCCTTGTGTTGGAGTCTTATTGTGCGGCCTTGTGTTGGAGTCTTATTGTGCGGCCTTGTGTTGGAGTCTTATTGTGCGGCCTTGTGTTGGAGTCTTATTGTGCGGCCTTGTGTTGGAGTCTTATTGTGCGGCCTTGTGTCGGAGTCTTATTGTGCGGCCTTGTGTCGGAGTCTTATTGTGCGGCCTTGTGTCGGAGTCTTATTGTGCGGCCTTGTGTCGGAGTCTTATTGTGCGGCCTTGTGTCGGAGTCTTATTGTGCGGCCTTGTGTCGGAGTCTTATTGTGCGGCCTTGTGTCGGAGTCTTATTGTGCGGCCTTGTGTCGGAGTCTTATTGTGCGGCCTTGTGTCGGAGTCTTATTGTGCGGCCTTGTGTCGGAGTCTTATTGTGCGGCCTTGTGTCGGAGTCTTATTGTGCGGCCTTGTGTCGGAGTCTTATTGCCTCTCACTTGGCCTGCTGTGCAAATATCCAGCTCGATGAGATGACTGCATTGATTCAAACTTTGCTCTTTGCTACATTGTGTTTAGTTTTGATCATAATGCTGATAAAGATTGAATCACCCTCTGGAATTGTCTTATTGGATTGGTCCAGCCAAAATGAAAATGAAAGCAAGAAAAATAACTTTCTTTTATGTACGTTCTTTTGTACTGTGTTTGTTTAGTGTTGATGTTAGACTTTATCAATTTCTCATTTAGACAGTTATTAACCCATTCCACTTAAGTTGAAAATAACACTTTGACTGGTTGGGTTATGTGTGGCACAAAGCATTTTAGAGGTTCTATTCAGGCAGGCAGTCATATATCGGGCAACATGACTGTCTCTTGCCCCACTGCCTGCAATCACCACCCTTGACTGCTTTGATTTTTTTTTTTTTTTTTTTTTTTTTTTTTTGCGTTTGACATCCACCTAAAACCAGCATGGGGCATGATATAGTTAGAAATTTGGTGACTTCCCTCTCTTCCAACAAGAGCCCTTTTGTTGTTGGGATCCAGAAAATTAATTACATTTACAAATCGGAAGATCCCTTTTTCTCTCAATGGGTGGTGGTCACAGGTATCGATCTACCCCAATAACTTCTTTCTCTCATTGGCATCTCACACCAATACTTTCCGGTGGGTGTGGGAAATTCCTCCACCTTTCTTGGTATTTTACCTGCACCTGTCACCTTGGCTACCCTTTGATCAGTCTAGTTCTTGATTTCTTATGGTCATTAATTAAAAATGATTTCAAATTTTGCTTATACAAAATTTCTGTCCTGTCCTGTCCTTCCTCAAAATCAGATATTCACAAGATGATTCTTTGATCAGCCATTCTCACAATACTGTCAGGATCATTAATTTCTCCAAAAACAAGGAAATTCTTTAGAGTTTTGGTTACAGGTCAAATTCTATTTGTCTTATTTATTTGTGTTTTTGTAACCAATACTTTGGGAGCAAGGTCATTAATCAGCTACCCCTCTAAAGATAGTCATATGGCTTCTCATTGATTATTATTATCTATATATTAATACTGTACTACCTATGTGTCATGGTCTAGAAAGAGATATACACACACATACACACACATACATACATACACACACATACATACATACATACACACACATACATACACACACATACACACACATACATACACACATACACATACATACACACATACACATACATACACACATACACATACATACACACATACACATACATACACACATACACATACATACACACATACACATACATACACACATACACATACATACACACATACACATACATACACACATACACATACATACACACATACACATACATACACACATACACATACATATACACACACACAGGAATGCTGGATGATGTACATACAAACATGCATGATAATTGAAAGAAAATGTTAAACAGGAAATATAAGGTGAAAAGAGTATTACTGTAAAATATAATCTATTATAAAAAAAAAAAGTGTTATTGTACTTATGGTGTTTTTGTGCTTTAAATAATAATTGCAAGTTTTTCTTTGTTGTCTTCATCTTGATTCTCTTCAACTAAGAAAAATACTTCATATCCATTTATTTTTATTTATTCAATCGGACTTTCAATTCTTGCTGTGATCAGCATAGCAAGTTGTAGTCTTTATAATATAATACAGTAATATGTACCCAGGTATCTACATGTGCCACACTTTGGCTGTAATGAAATTAAATGTATTTTGTAAATGGATTCTATTTCCATAGAAAATCATTGTAATGGAAGAAAGAATAAGAGAACAATTACGAGCAGAAGAGACAAGGAATCCGTAATCATAATAGAAAACAAGTGCAAGCAAAGTGGAATAATATGAACAAAGAAGAGAGAACTTTATATTTTTGATTGTTATTGCAATATTTTGAAGTTTAATTCAGATATTTAATGATTCAATACGGGAATTTCTCCAAATATTTTATTGCCATAGAATTTGCCATGTGCTTTTTCAGTTATTAACCAAAAAAATTAAAACTCATCAGAATATTAAAATAAGAACTGAAATTTGTTAAGAAGTACTTAAACATTTTCCTTCTCAACAAGTATTATGTGTACTCAGGGAGGAGAAACAACTCCCACACGTACTGAAAATATCTTGGTCCAACCCACTTCCTTAAACAAGTTTATAAATCTCTTATCTTGACCAAGAACTTTTAATGTTTCCTTGAATATTGATGTAACTTGAATTCTTGCCATAAATATCACTGCACAGAAGTTTTACAGTTTTTTATTTTTTTGTTACAGGCAAATTATAATGGCAACACAGAATCTCCATCCAACAGTGATAAATTGACGACAACTACTAATGCTCTTCTGCTTTCTGTTTTTTTCGTTGTTCATAGAAATGGAAGAATGTTTAATATTTTGATTATTTTTTTTTTCTTAAAAAAACAAAAAATAAATGAATATGAAATATTGAAGGCCTTAAAAACCAGAACAAGTTGAATTTTCTTGCAAAATTATGAAATGTTTCTACAAAAGGAAAGCAGAAAGTCTTCCAGAAAAGTTCACAAGCTAAAAATGCTGTTTCTTATTGAAAATTGTTATATTTGCATCTAATAAATTCTTTAATTTTAAATTTGCATTTATTTCTTGAAGCAACTGAAGATGAAAAAGTGAATAAACAAATAAAATAATTTCAAGAAGTTTTCTGGTTTTTCTTTTTCTGGTCATAATTCTAACAGGAGGTAATGAAAAATTAATATTGAATAAAATCAAAAAAATTGAATTATTAAAAAAAAAATAAGCAAAAATATGGAAATACTGAAAGAAATATTTGAAAAAATGTGCATAAATAATGAAAAAAATAAGCAAAATTTTAAAATATAAAAAATAAGTAAAAATATTTAAGGAAATAAGCAAAAATATTGTAAAAAAAAAATGTGGAAAAATATTAAAAAATAAGAAAATTATAAAATATAATAAAAAATATTGTAAAAATAAAGTGAGGAAAATATAAAAAATTGGCAAAAAGTATTTAAAAAAAAATAAACAAAAAATATTGTAAAAACAATTAGCAAAAATATTGTTAAAATATGAGGAAAATACTGAAAATAAACAAAAAATGTATTGTAAAAAAAATGAGCAAAAATATAAAAAATATAAGCAAACTTATGGAAAAAATAAGCAGAAATATTGAAAAATTAGAGAAAATATACTGAGAAAAATATATCGGGGTCGGGGGGAAATGAAATTGCCAAAAATATTAACTTGATGAAAAACTGAATTTGTTTTACCTTTTAAATAAATGGATGTAACACTAAGTTCTGTTTTAATTTCTTATCTCACACTTCTCACCTGTGAGACGCTCTTCTAGTTTTTTATTATTCTGTTAACTAACATCTTTGAAAGTTTAAATGCAACATAAACATCTATTTTCTGACCTTCTCTGGAGAAAGTAACGGTCAGCTAAAAGCGATAGGTGATCATGTCTCTTTTTTTCCATGATTGACTAGGCAAACAACTTTCCTGCAGTAGGTTGCCATTTCTTTCAGTTGTAGACTGGTTGCCAATCAAGACTATAGAACCTAATCTGTCCTGTTATTTAACCCATAGCTGGAGAGAAAAGATGGATTAATACCTTTCCCCAAGAGCATTTGTGCATAAGTGAATGCAATGAATTTAACTGGGATTTGAACTTTGCTCTCTGATTTCTTGTTCCGAGCTGATATCCGCTGCACCAGTTCATCACAATAAATATTGATGCTTGTTGAATGGTTAGATCTTGTATTACATGCTTCAAAGTATGTAAACACAAGATCTAACCATCTGTTGTATTGTCGAGGTGGTAAATAATGCACAGATGATAAAATATCTTATTTGGTAGATGCAATATAATAGTCCGTAGTAGATCGCAACAATATGGGTTATTGAGTTAGCAAGTAACACGCAGGTTAACAGTAGCCCTCAGCTCACACTAACTTCCTCTTTCAATGGACTTGCTCTTTCTATATATATATGTGAACTCGGTCATATGATCGAGCCATGTCACAACACCATCCAACAAGTATAATCAAACACATCCATAAAGGAATAGAGCACAGGCAATAAAAATAAAATTCATCAAACAAAGCAATCTTTGATGAAAAGAAAAAAAAAAGTATGAAAATGCTTTAAAGGAATCGGGTCATGAGAACATTTTAGAATACAAACCTCAAACAAGCAAAAAAAATAGGAATCAAAACATTTGGTTCAACTCGCTGTTTAACTTAGTAAAATCCAAGATAAGACAAATATTTTTAAAATTAATCAAGTCACTTCCCCACAAAATGCAGGAATAAACAAGATTTTCAATAGGAATTCAAACTATAACTGTTTAGAAAATTATATATATAAAAATGCCAAAAACCTCAGAATGTACGAATAACACCATTAACAAGGAATGTAACTGTAGGGAGAAGAACAAATGCCCACTTAAGAAACTTGGTAATACAGAAGGGGTTATTTACAAAGCAGAGGTACATGACATAGATGCACAAAGAAAAAATATATTTGGGATCTACCACAGATAGATTTAAAATCAGATGGAATAATTAATCTACATTTTAAAGTGGAAAACTTAAAATATTGTACCAAACCAGCTAGCCACATGTGTAAATTAAATTGGAAAAGACCTTGCTGTAACTTGGAGTATAGTTAAAATAGCCAAACCATACAACAGTGGCAATGTAGGGAGATTGTGCCAGGAGTAAAAAAAATTAGCTATTATGTTGTCTCCAGAATGAAAAAAATTACTAAATGTAAGATCAGAAATTGTTTAGATGTACTAATACCTTTTAATACATACTAGGATCATAGAAACCTGGATGAAAGTGTTATAAGATCCTTAAATAACTCCTCCCGAATTTTGAAAATTTTTTGTATTTTGAAAATTCCAGTTGCATGTTCATAAAAAAAAATCCCTGTTTGAGCATTTGAAAAACAGTAAATCTGTTATTGTAAATCACCTAATGTTTACCAAAAGTGTGGAAACCTTGGTTTCACACTGAAAATAATATTGTATACATTTACACAGAAAAGCAGTGTGTAATTAAAGCATTTATGTATATGGAGATACTCCTGACCTGGAGAAGCTATTTTTAGGACTCCGAATTGAAACGGGGTGGAATTGTATGTCCCAAAGGGAATCAGCACCATGTACTTGTAAGCTGCTAGGGAGTTGTATTTAGCCTCAGTCTGGACTCTTTGGCTTAGGTTATGTGGTGACGTCATGTGACTTACCTCCACCAAAGGGAGATAAATGCCTTCTGTATCCTTACATTTAATTTGATTTTCAGCAAGAAATAGAGACAGGCCAACTTTAGAATTTTAGTTTAAAGAACACTATTAAAATGACAGTAACAACGCAAACAACTTGATCCAGGTAACAACTTTCATCAAACACCTTTTAGAGTCAGCGTCATGATTGCCAGGCACATGAAGAAGTTTGGAAGTTACATAACTAACCATATTGTGACGTCACCTAGATATTGCATAACAGTTCTGAACACTGTAAGACTAAGTTTAAATTTGTCTTGTATAAGTTAGAGGGTGACAGGAAATGATATAGAAAGGAAGGTATAGAAAACTAGTCTGACCTGAAAATCAATACTTAAAAAGCTGTTTTTTGTTTCTCCTTAGGCTCAAGCATCGACCATTGATGTAAGTAGTCATAATCATGATTACGAAAATCGTAATTAATCTGAAGTATTTGATAATGGTTGTGTTGTACACCATTGGGGAAGTAGTTTATTGTCCAACTGTATGAAATACAAAACTTATGTAACAAGGGAGCTAACTCTTATTGTACAATGTAAGGGAGATAATTTCATTCTTTTTGCTCAGTTTTTCTTCACCGTGGTCCATTTTTGTTGTCAAAACAAACAAACAAAAAAAAAAATCATCCCCATATACGTACAAATAGAAATTCCATATAACAGGAAATACATATATTATTTAACTCAATAGCTCAGATTAAGCGCATACAAAATATTGTACTCAAATAAATGACCACGAAATACCACACAATAAAACAAAAATAATGTGTCTAATCAATTTGAAAATATAATTTATCATAAGAAAACATAAAAAATTTTGTTTAAATAGTTCCTGAATTATTTGCCCTTTAAAAATAAAGTAGTTTGTTTTCATACTATTAAGTCAGTTAAAAAAAATGGTTGTTCAAAGCCCACCTATTTTCCTTGAACCAACTCCAGGCCCATTTAAAAAAATTTAAATTAAGGGCCCACGTTGGAAATCATGGATTTAAAGGGATGCAATAATTAAATAAATTCTTGGAGCCTGATCAAAAGGATATATGCTCATACCTCTGATATAGACGGAGAATAGATGTCGAGAGCGACGAACAAAGACGCGGCTAGCAGAGAAACCAGCCATGCTTGACGAGTGAAAAAATTGCTAAAAAGGCATCTGTTAATGATATTTCTGCCCTGCTTAGGGCCGAGAAAACATAGTAGATTGACACTGACGTATTTGTGACACAGAATATTAAAGAACTCTCTCTAAAGGAAACGAAAATATATATTATATTTGTATGTACCCTTTCACCACAGTTCATTTTATGTCCTCTTTCCGATGAAATCAAACCACCAGGAAGTTGTAGGGGGGTCGGTTATGCTTGTCAAATTGGCCTTGTGTCAAACACGACTGAAGTCCCCACAATTTAAAATATCTGAAGGTTGGATGCTGAAATGTGGAAGAATAAAATATTTCGTTTGTACATTAAAGTAAAACTTTTAATAACAGAATAACAAAATTGTAAGAAAAAAATGTTCATAGAAAAAATGCATGTAGTTAATTGTTCAAAGAGAAATGTAAGTATTTAAATGTTCCACAGAAATTCAGATTACTTAGTCGATAGTAGCAGAATGGGTGTATGTAAAAAAATTGAAAAGGTTGCTAATAAAAGTCTGTGTTCTTTTCCTTTTTATGGCCGGAGAAAAAGTGATAAAAAATCAACAAATTCAATTTTTAATGACCCGTATCATGTTTCTTTCCGCCTAAAAATGAGTTTGCGTTGGAAGCTGACCATGTGATCCGAGTTGGCTACATATCACACTTTTTTTCGGTCAATCAGTCAGAGAGACGAGGGAGCAGAGAAGAGAGAGTACACAACGTAGCAAGAAAATAATCAGGCCGCCCCTGACGAACTACCTTCGCACTCTCTAAGTTTCCCTCTCGTGATGTTTTCTTTATCTCTCTTTCTTCCTGTTCACCTAATCGCCGTCAACACACACACACACACACACACACACACACACACACACACACACACACACACACACAAAAAAAAAAGAGAGAGGAACAAGACATTACAACTAACCTGAACTTATCCTTTTTGTGCAAATCACATTTCGCTAAACAAATGAACTTTTACTTTAAACTCCTTACTGCATCTTCTTTTAGAAATTCTTCACAGTTAATAATTTTACTTGCTACAAATTGATGTTATTTTGTTCTATAAATAAATTTTCATTTATTTATAGAAACGAAACAGTTTTTTTTATTCTTTCAACCTTCTGATTTGGAGTAAATAGTGGGATTTCGGTTAAGTTGCGGATTTGCAAATTTACGTTTTATGATTGACTTACTTGAGGGATCATATAGGATTTGTATTGTATAAAGTACCATCCTGGCACAACTAACCACAATATCATAAATCTTAAAACAACAAGGCCAGTTCAATAAACATTGATCGAGCTCACTACTTCAAACCGTTATCTTTCCTGCATAAGCCCTTGTATTTTCTTACGCTGATACAACACCAAAGTTTAACACTGTTTCAATACCGTTTACGCGCTAGATTAGACTGGCGTTGAGATCTCATCAATTTACAGTTTACTGGCTAGATCTAGCTGTGAATTTCATGCTAACAGTTTCTTTATTCGCACATCCCGATTGTGGAACTTCATTCTGGTTACATGCTTTCCGGCCAACTTTAATCTGCAAAAAATTCTGAATCCATCCTGTACATATATAAATCTACCATCCGCCCATGTATTGAATATTGCTGCCACATCTGGTCGGGTGCCCCTGATATTCACCTCAGGGTTCTTGACAAAATCCAAAGGATAATCTGCAATGTGATCGATCCCGACCTGGCAGCTCAGCTGCAGTCACTTTCTTACCGGCGCAATGTGGTTTCCATGTGTCTCTTCTACAAATACTTTCACGGCTTCTACTCCGATGAACTTAGCTCCACTCTACCAGCTTTTTTCTCTCACTTTCCGCTTGTGGAATTCTCTTCCGTATACTTGCTTTCCCGACAGCTACAACCTCCAAGAATTTAAATGTAAGGTCCATAGTCATCTTCTATCTCACTGACTCGCATCCTTCCTCTGATGGTCTTTTCTCCGTCCACTCCACTTTCATCATACCAGTATTCTCATCCTTCTTTTACTGACGCCCCCGATAACCTGTCCCTCTTTCTCATCACTTTCCTCCTATCTAACCCCTGCGCACCAGTGGTAGTAAAATTGCCTTGATTGGGGTGAAATGATAAAAAAAAAAAATTAAATTAGTTACTTTCACTAATTCACTGAAAAAAAAAACAGCATAGCATGTAGAAAAACGCCCCCCCCCCCAAACTTAATAAAAACAAAGTTTTGTCGTTAAAATGTTTATGTTATTAAGAGTAAAGATCAAAGTATTCGTTAATTATTATTGCATTATTACAAAACTCTGATTTTTTTCAGGTAAAAACACTAATTTGGAAATTCTTACAAAAATCAAATAATTGACGCATTTTAATGAAACTTTCAGGACGTATTCACAAATGAATGAAATTATTTCTGAAATTGTTATTTTTAGAAAATCCTGGTAAAATATATTTTTGCATCAGTTACTGTTCCCCCTTCCCCGCCTCCACATAATTTCATGAAATTTTAAGAAATTAAATTCCGTTTCGGAAATTTGCTTCCTTAGTTAAACTCAGGATTGCTTGGGGAATGCAAATCATCTATTTTATTTTCAAACAGCGTTTTTTTTCCGAAAATCTGCTCCGAATCTAATCTAAACTTATTTATAAATGGAACTTTGTGTGTGTGTGTGTGTGTGTGTCTGTCTGTGTGTGTGTGTGTGTGTGTATCCGTTACCTATAGACTCCAAAACGGCTGAACCGATTTTCTTGAAAATTTACACAGTTGTACTATAAGCGTCTGCGAGTGTTCTTAGCTAGGTGTTGTGTCGAGGTACCCTCGATAAATATCGAAAATCGATAATCGAAAAAATCGGGTTATAGAAGGAATGGTCTGATTTTAATCAAATTAGATACACTCATAGACAAAGACATAAGAAACGATATTCACAAGTTTCAATGTTGCAGTTCTTACAATAGTGCAGAAAATCGATAATATATATATATATATAAAAGGCAAGATGTTTGTGTGTGTGTCTGTTTATCTGTCTGTATGTCCTTAATACAAATCCATAATTTTTATCCGATTCTCACCAAACTTCACACAAATATTCTTTAGGCTAAGTCTGAGCTCCAGGACCATGGAATAGTTTTAAAGCTTTCATTACACCCGAGCAACGCCGGGCTATACTTCCAGTAGTAAAATAAAAAAGCATTAAAACTATGACATTATTTAATTAGATAAGCTTTTAATTGTTTTTAATATTAAGGACATTATAATCGCAATAAAATTTTTTTTCTATGAATAACGAATTACTACAAGAATTCTTTTCCCCTTCTTAATTAACATAATTCATGAAGTTTCAAAAATATTTTTAAAATTCTAAAATTGTGGCTGTTAGATTATTAAGTTATTATGTGAAGACTATATTTACTAAACGAAAATTGAAAAGCTTAATATAAATATTCGATCAAAAGAATTTTAAAATAATTATTTATTTTTTTTGGGCATAGGTAATTTTTTTGAAGGATGATATTTCATGTTACATTAAAAGGTTACATATTTTACGGTTTCTTCCCTTTAGAGGAAAAAGTTGAACAATTATGTCAATTCTGATCAACCATACTTTGCTTATCCCCCACATCTGGCTGTCATTATCCACTTGACGGATCAGAAATCTATGACCTCCGTAATTAAGAAATAATTTTATTCTAAATTTCATGCTGTAAACAAGTAATACTTGTGTAAATCAGATTAACTTTAAATTTGCTAATTTTCCAAAAATAATGTATCACAGATGTATATTTTATTTTTGAAACCGAGAATTTTTAAAACTGAGAATTAACTCTTGTTCACAAACTTGTCAAGTTGTCAAAATGGACAAAAAAAAAAAAAAAAAAAATGAATTGTGAAAACTAAAATGTTGAGATTCCAATCGATATAATTTCTATTTGAAATACACCAGAGTATTTTGCTTAGTGGAAATAGTAAATTTAATCATTTAGCTTTCAATTAAAAGTAAAATAAAAGCTTAAAGAAACTTTAAAAAAAAAATTCAATTTTAAACTTTATTATCGAAAATGAAAGGAGGTCAGTTAAGTGTCACACATAATACACGTTCGGGTGATCATATCTCGAAAAAGACATAACTGAGTGGGCAGAAGATTTTTCCCGCAGCAGGTTGCCATTACTTTCTGTGGTAGACTGGTTGCCAACCAAGGCTATAGAACCCAATCTCTCCTACCATTTAACCCATAGCTATAGAGAGAAGAGACGGATTAATACCTTTTCTAAAAGTGAATGCAAAGAATTCAACTGGAATTCGAACTCAGCTCTCCGATTTCTCTCGTTCCAAGACGATATCCATTGCACTACAACGCACATCCTAGGGTACCTAATTTGTGGAGGTACCTATAAATCAGGATATGCGTTGTGGTGCAATGAATATCGGCTCGGAACGATAAATCGGGGAGCCGAGTTCGAATTCCAGTCAAATTCCTTGCATTCACTTACGCACAAATAACTTTGGGAAAAATATTAATCCGTCTCTTCCCTCCAGTTATGGGTTAAATAATAGGACAGATTGAGTTCTAAAGCCTTGGTTGGCAACCAGTCTACCGCAGAAAGCAATGGAAAACTACTGCGGGATAATCTTCTGCCCAGTCAGTCATGTCTCTTTCGAGACATGATCGCCCAAGCGTGTATCACTATGGCACTTAACTGACTGACCTATAAATCACTATCTACTGTCTTCGTGAGTACTCTTTTCTCTTTCTGCCCATTATTAATGTTTCTCCTAATTCCTCCAAAACCTGTAACCCTTTGCGTATAGAGGTTTTACTGCCTTACCTATGGTGATAACTAGTTAAGAAAATATCCATTTACTTCTTTTTTAAAATTGCTACAAGCCTGCTTACAATGTAAGGGGAAATAACTCTATAATTAAGCTACTCACGGGAGATAACTTGAAGATGACTAAGGGGAAAGCACTTTTGTTCGAATTCAAACTTATTTGTCCTCAGAATAGGTTTACGTTCATATATCCTCTGCTATGAAATTATTTTTTTTCAGTTGAATGGCCGCAATGTATGTCAGCCGCATTTTTCAAACATTATTTAATCGATTAAATCGACAATATTGTGACTCCCCAAACCACAGCAGTTCCTGGCATCCTAAATAAATCTGAGGAAGAAAATGGAGACCCGGGCAAATGAGTTTATGCAACGAAAGCAGCAGCAATAATAATAATAACAACAACGTCTCTAGAAAACTACATTACCTGTAGACAACGGGACTTTGAGAATGATAACAAAAGGAACGAATTAAAAACAATAACCCAGCACAGTAGAACTAATATTAGACAAAACTTTTTTTGTAACAGAGTCACAAAGTACTGGAATGCACTACCATCACACATAAAATTGGCAAAAAAAACTCTTACGGAATTTAAAAGCCTTATTGAAAAGGATAAAACACTATTAAAATCAAAATATGAGTTTGATTAGAGATGGAAATAATTTATTTTCTCTCCATCTCGGCCATGCCACAACGCTAAGAGAGGGGAGAGGGGATTTAAGAAGGGACACACGAGAGGCCGCGAGGCCTAGAAGTCCTAACCTACCTAACCTAACCTAACCTAACCTAACCTAAGAAGTGGATCAGTAGCTGAGCTCCATTTTGTGTAGACTTGTGAAGATTTATAAAAAGATTTTATGTAGGAACTTGAAGTTCGTGTGCGTGCTGAAGGTTCATTTGCGTATTCTGAAGATTTGTTTGTATATTCATATCACATCGGCGTTATCTAAACTTATATAATAAATGGAACTTTGTCTGTGTGTGTGGATGTGTGTGTGTTTGTGCGTGTGTGAGTCCGTTGCCTATAGACTCAGAAACGGCTGAGCCGATTTTCTTGAAAATTTACACAGTTGTACTATAAGCGTCTGCGAGTGTTCTTAGCTAGGTTTTGTGTCGAGATACCCCCGACAAATACCGAAAATCGATAATCGAAAAAATCGGGTTATAGAAGGAATGGTCCGATTTTAATCAAATTTGATACACTCATAGACGAAGACATAAGAAACGATAACGATATTCAGAAGTTTCAAGGTTGCAGTTCTTACAATAGTGCAGAAAATCGATAATATATATATATATATATATATATATATATATATATATATATATATATATATATATATATATATATATATATATATATATATATATTTTAATTCAGATACTTCAATCCAAGGGAAAAAAGCAGGAAGGTAAATTCCAAAAAACCCGATCCTAATTAATATTAAAAATTTATTTTAATATTAAAAAATGATACAGGAAGAGAGCTCCATGTAATAAAATATTACAGAGCAAATATATATATTTATATTAAAAAAGGATTAATTCAAAGATGTTGAATGGCCATTTCGATATGACGATCCCCACGGGGAGCGACACATCACCTCAGCAACAGAAAAAAACCTTTCAGAAACTGGAGAAAAATTAGTCTACTTTTCCTTTTTAAATAGATTGCAAAGAAATTAAAAAATAAATAATAATAAAATAAAATAAAATAAAATAAAAATAAAGGGAAAGAAAAAGAAAAGGAAAAAGAAAAAGAAAAGGATAGAATAAAATCAAATAAATAAGAAAAGAAAAAAATTGACATCGTCTGGGTTTGCAAAAAAAAAAAAAGGGGAGAATGTAACTAAAAATTAACAGGCAGCCGTGTTGAATCATTTAAAGCAACACGGAAAAAAGTTGGTAAGAGAGATAAAAGAAGGAAGGGAGGGAAAAAGAAAGAAACTAAAGAAAAAATTTTTTTTAAATATTACAGACGCTGGACAAATTCAAAAATCTAATTTCCCCAAAACGTTGAAGTATTAAAAAAAGCCTTTACTTAAAAAGGCATAATTATTGATAAAAGGGAATAAAAAGATATAGGATTTGAAATAAAATTATTTTTTTTATTTTTTTATTTTTTTAAAATTATTTTTTATTTTAAAAAAATTTTTTAATTTTAATTTTAATTTTTTTTTTTTTTTTTTTTTTTTATGTGTATGTTTGTGTGTGGATGTGCATATTTGTATATATGTATTTATGTATGTGGGCTATATGTTATTTTGGAAAAAAATTTTTTTAGCTATGTAAATGCTCCTTTTCATAATATTCATTAATATGTATGTGTGAGTGCATAAGGAATATATATATATATATATATATATATATATATATATATGTGTGTGTGCGTGTGTGTGTATATGTGTGCATGTATGTGTACACATGTATATTATGTCTATGTGTGTGCGTGTGTGTGTATATGTGTGCATGTATGTGTACACATGTATATTATGTCTATATGAATTTTTTGTATATAGGTGTGTACACACATATATATATGTGTGTATGCGCATGTATATGTATATTAGTGTGTAATAAATTGAATGTATGTGTGTGTATGTGTATGTATATATGTATTCTTATTCGTTAAATGGTGTGTATATATATATATATATATATATATATGTGTGTGTGTACTTCTATTGATATGTATATATAATAATTGTAATTTTTTTTTTTTTTTTTTTTTTTTTTTACCTAGTATTGCCTTTATTTAGTTTAATTTCAAATGACCTAATTTTTTTAAAAAAATAATTTTATTTCAAATCCTATATCTTTTTATTCCCTTTTATCAATAATTATGCCTTTTTAAGTAAAGGCTTTTTTTAATACTTCAACGTTTTGGGGAAATTAGATTTTTGAATTTGTCCAGCGTCTGTAATATTTAAAAAAAATTTTTTCTTTAGTTTCTTTCTTTTTCCCTCCCTTCCTTCTTTTATCTCTCTTACCAACTTTTTTCCGTGTTGCTTTAAATGATTCAACACGGCTGCCTGTTAATTTTTAGTTACATTCTCCCCTTTTTTTTGCAAACCCAGACGATGTCAATTTTTTTCTTTTCTTATTTATTTGATTTTATTCTATCCTTTTCTTTTTCTTTTTCCTTTTCTTTTTCTTTCCCTTTATTTTTATTTTATTTTATTTTATTTTATTATTATTTATTTTTTAATTTCTTTGCAATCTATTTAAAAAGGAAAAGTAGACTAATTTTTCTCCAGTTTCTGAAAGGTTTTTTTCTGTTGCTGAGGTGATGTGTCGCTCCCCGTGGGGATCGTCATATCGAAATGGCCATTCAACATCTTTGAATTAATCCTTTTTTAATATAAATATATATATATATATATATATATATATATAAAAGGCAAGATGTTTGTGTGTGTGTCTGTTTATCTGCCTGTATGTCTGTAGTTTTCCAGCCCTTTGATTTTAGTTTTTGCTTCGGGTTTGGCTCTAAGTCGTTATAATTGTAGTTCCTAGTCTCAGCCATGATACCATTTACTCAGAAGACTTATTTAGCCATTAAAATTCAGTTTACGACAAAAAACTTATTTGATATCGATACCAGGAAATCAAAATTTGAGTTACAACCTTTCATTTTTCTTTCAGTCTACGGTTTCGCTTTAACTGGAAACAACTATTGCTTTTTAGTCTTTCGTGCCAACGTCCAAAGAGTCTGAGCTCCAGAACCATGGATTAGTTTTAAAGCTTTCATTACACCCGAGCAACGCCGGGCTATACTGCTAGCCAATTATAGTTGGACATTTAGTGGGTTTTAAGTCTGGCTTTATTAAGTTTATAGTCCACTATAAAAGATGCGTGAAAATAAGAAGAATCAAGATGATGTATAAAAATAATAATTTATATAAGCATAGAATAATTTTGTATTATACAAAATTATTGTAATGTTCACATGTCTGGTACAAGGTTGATAAGAAGAGTTTATAATAGTACTATACAAAAGAAAAGTAAGATGAATCTATCAAAGATAAGAGTGTATGTAGGAGCGGGGTATAGTTGCAGTCAAGATGTTTTTGATGTGTCCGCTCATTTAAATACTTGTTTCATTGTGTCTTGTTCATTGTGTCTGTTTTTACGAAATGTTCTTTGAAGAAGGAGAGCTACAGAACGCAGAGAGAGAGAGAGAGAGAGAGAGAGAGAGAGAGAGAGAGAGAGAGAGAGAGAGAGAAATTCAAGTTGCCTAGATTTTGGTACAATGGAACGGCTAGAGGCCCTCTGAAGTGAGAGACAAAATCATGCGTACTTATACATTTTTGGAAGGTAAATGTGGATCATTTTGACGTACAATTTTCTGTTCTCTGATTGGTTAATATACGTATATTTCTTTTAAATTGTTATTCAACCGGAAGATCTGCGCGGAGCCATACGCAGATATTCAAATATGTCATTCTGTTTTAAAGAATGGGGAGATAACTTCCTGTTTACTACAGGTTAAATTCTTGGCCGCCTAAATATATGTAAATTGCAAAAAATCATGGTCTGGTAGAATTTTGCTTGTTTGTTTAAAGACATACCAATTCCTTATTTCTTATTTTATGGTGAAATTTACAAAAAAAAAAAAAAAAAAAATTACAAAAATGTATTGCTAGCAATGTTTCTTTTTAGAAATGTATTACTGGTAAAAATGTTTTAACTATGAAAATGTATTGCTGGTATTTTTACTATAAATTTTTTTTATACTTTCATAGTGTTTCACCATGAAAGACGCAAAGGAAAACAAAACTAGTCTCTTACACCGACGTGAAAAGTTAGTTTTTACAATTGAATTATCATGTTTTTCACATTTACTGGTAAAGAATACAAATATCTAATATTAATTAATTTCATATAATTTTGCTTTTATTTTTATTATAGATTTTATAAATGATAACAATAATAATAATTAGCCTTGATGATTATGATGATGGTATTACTCTCCAGGGACTTGACAAATACGCAAGGACGAGCTATGAAAGACGAATTGTGATAATTATGACAATCAAAAGACATGTTAGGAAAACTGAAGGATTGAAAAATTCAAACTAAACTCCCCACCACCAAAGAATAAATAAAAAATAAATAAATGAAATGGAAAAATGTAAAAGAAAAGAAAAGAACAAAAATGTGAAAATTCCAGCAGATAAACAGAAGGAATTTTGAAAAGAAAAATTAAGACCTTATTAATCAGAACAATGAAAGAAAGTAGCAAGTGGGTTCATGAGGCGTATAAAAATGGGAATGACGCCGCAGACCGGTGATTTCACACAAACTAAAATTCGTCTTAAAGAATAAAAAATAAAAAAAATGTTTGTGGTATATTTCATTTCCCTCTTTTTTGTAAAGCTTAAACATTTCTTTAAAGAAGTCTTCGTTTTCTGAAAACTTAAGATTGAAAAAAATTAGTCAAAGATAAATTTAAAAAAGATTGTTTTATAAGTATAGTGGGTTGCTTATCTATTATTTTCTGGTTGTAGTGGGAGTCCGTTCTAGTGAAGGGTAATTGTATACTGTTGCAGGTTAATGGAATTTGGCCTTGTGGTAGATAGTCCACTATAAGTCATAAAATGATTACAAATCAAGAAAAGCAAATTGAGTTGAAAATAACATTTTTATATATACACATATCAATTAATGTTTTTACAATTAAAGTAATATTTGAATATAGGTCCAACGGAGGTTAAATGTTTATGGAAAATAATAAGCTGAAAGAGAATTAAGGCTTAGGAATGTGGGGAGTGTGTGAGTGAGGAATGTCTTTGAAGTAGTCGCTCCTTCGGTTGGTAAGTAGTTTTGAGACGGGGGGAGAAGGAAGGAAAGGTGAAGGGACGAGCTTAGTAGCCACTTGACTTGGTCAAAGGAGATATTAATTATTTTCGCCTGTCACCGTCGGTTTGTCTGCTGGGTGCTTTTTGTCTCGGCTTTTTATTTCGACTTTTTGGATTGCAGGTGATCATTTGGGATTTCACACTTGTATTTGATTCTGGGCTTCTCATTGGCCGATAAATAAAATTCGCGTAGACTCGCGAACTGGAAATTTAATATTTGATTAATTTTTATTTTTCAACCGGAACATCTGCGCAGGTCCACCTGCGCACAGACGACTTTTGGTCATTTGCTTTCTGGTCGTTATAGAGCAAACATCCGCTCCCTCGCTTTTGCTCGGTATCACCATAGAAGTCCGATAACTGGTTGTTAGGATTTTATTGCAAAATATATTGAGACAATTTTATTGAAAAATATATTGAGAGAATTTTATTGAAAAATATATTGAGACAATTTTATTGCAAAATATATTGAGACAATTTTATTGAATAAATACACTGAGAGAATTTTACTAGAAACTATATTGAGAGAATTTTATTGAAAAATTATTTTGAGTGAATTTTATTGAAAAATATACCGAAAGAATTTTATTAAAAACATATACTGAATAAGTTTTATTGAAAACATACTCGGAGAATTTTATTGAAAAATATATTGAGACAATTTTATTGAAAAATATATTGAGACAATTTTATTGAAAAAATATAATCAGAAAATGTTATTGAAATAGTCTATGGAGAATATTATTAAAAAAAATACTCAGAGAATTTCTATTAAAAAATGATTGAAAATCCTTTGAAAAAGAAATATACCGATCGAACCTTTTTATTGCTAAAATAGATTGAAAGAATTTTGTATCGGGAAAATATACTGGAAGATAAATATTAAATTCGATGCGATTAGTAAATAAAGGTTAATAGTTTATGGGCAGTTGTTTACATCGAACTTCATTTTTCAAATCCAGCTTGATTTGAAGTCGGGAGCTCGATCATTGTTTATTAAATTAGCCTTGCACCAAACATTACTAAACTCCTCACAATTTACTCCAGATCAGAAGATTGAGAGAATATAAAATTGTTTCGTGTGTATAAATAAATGAAAATTTATTTATCGAACAGCATAACATCAAATTGTAGGTATGAAATTACTGTGAAAATGTTCTAAGAGAAAGTGTCGTAAGAAATTTACAGAAGTAAGAGTTCGTTTATTTTAGCGAAATTTGATTTTTAAATAAAAATTTAAGTCCATGTTTTCGCTGAGTGTATCAACAGAGTACTTGTTCCTCTTTTCTTTTGTGTACGGCGGGTAGGCGAAGAGGAAGAAGGAGAGATAAAGAAGATAACACGAAGAAGTAAGTGAGAGGCTGGGAATACGGGTCTTAGGGACAGATGTATCTGACAGGGTGATAATTACTGTTACATTATGATGGGTTGACTGTTTTCTGCTCCTTGGTCCATTTGATTGGATCGACCAGGAAACGTGTACAAACAGCCAACTCGGAGACGTGGTTGGCTCCTAACGCAAACTTATTTTTGGGCGGGAAGAAGCATGACATAGGTTATTGAAAGTTCAACTTGTTGTTTTCTCCAAATCGCGCATCTTTTATTGGCTAACAAATATTTTTATGCTTGCTCGCGAAATTTTGCAGACAGGGAAGAAAAGAAAGTTATTTTTTTATTTTTGTACGCCTTAGTCTGTTTCCCCTTGTTCAGTATAACATATAATGTATAAATATATTCTTAATATTATAAAATCGTAAGTACGTGCGCTGTTTTGAAAGTAGTCCGTCATTGTCCTTTCACTTGAAATTATTAATTGAAATTTATACCCAACTCTCTTGAGCAGTTTTTCACGAACTAGTTTCAACTTGTTGATCGATTTCCGTTTGCAGAAAGGCCCGGATTAAGTTCAACAACATAGAAAATTTGAAGTATTGCTACAACGGAAAAAGAAAATAACCCGGATATAAGATATCCGGATATAAAAGAAACCCGGATATAAGATAGATTTTTCCGGATGAATTTGTTGCATTTACTTACTCTTGGGAAAGGTATTAATCCATCTCGTCTCCCTCCAGCTATGGGTTAAATAGCAGGACAGAGTGGGTTCTATAGCCTTGGTTGGCAACCAGTCTACCGCACAAAATGGCAACATTTTTTGCCTAGTCAATCATGGATCGAAAGGGACATGATTGCTCAAGCGTGCATCATATATGGTACTTAATTAACTAAAGAGACATTTGCGGATATCTTCATTTCTACTTTTATTTTCTCTCATGACAGACTAACGGACTAGATCTTCTCTTCAGTCAACGAGAGTCCGTCTATCTCTAATTACTTGACTCTTAGAATTGTGAGTTCAATACCAGGCTACAGCAGTGGTTAGAGGGAGATAACTCATGACTTCCAATCGAGGCTTCCCGCAAGGAATAGAGTTCATATACCACAGTGATCGTAATAAAGGGTTCGGTTCGAAATTCCTAGCATCTGAAGAAGGCCGGAGCGTACAACAGCCGAAACGTTGTACAAATGGCAACAGAGATGAGGACAATAGTCCGAACAATGTAAATTTTTCATTAAGTTTTGAAATCCTTCTTAATCTTGCTAATGATGGTAATTGAAAATCCTGTGTTAATCTATTATATACAATGACTGTGATATCGTATAGAACTCAAAAACACCTATTACTATATCAGAGCTGTGTTTCATTCTAACCATTTTAGGGGACGGGGCATTGCTGAAAATTGCTGACTAAATAAATCTTTCTTGTGATCTGTTGTTACGGCTTCATATCATTTAGACAAGCAACAATTTGAAGCAAGAACAAAAATACGGTTCGCCAAATGCAAAATACATTTATTAATACTCGAACCTTAGCGTGTTCGCATCAAACTGAGATGTGTGTATGTGCGAAGCGCGTGCGTATTGGCAAGGGTGTCCTTGTCCCATGTGTGTGTTATTAGTGATAAGCATCTATGTGACGAGTGTATGTGTGTCTTCTTATGGGAAAGAGTCAGAACTGAACCGAAGAGTCTGGTGTCGCTAAAGTGGGTTGTTACCAGTTTTTTACCTGGCTGTTAAAATTTGTTGGTTCATTTTACCTTAAAGAAAAATATAACTAATAAAAAATAATTCTTTGAATGAATTTATTCTCCATGAATAACAACAATATTCGAAAATCTAATAAAGTAACCTTGTGAAATAATAGTAATAAAAACGTTTTCGAAAAGACGTACGTCTGTTAAAAACCAGCTAGACATTAACTTGATGTAATATTATTTATTAATATCATTTTTGTCATTAATATTAATGTAAATCTTTACAGTTCATTCAATAACAAGCAGAAAATGTTGGAGAAAAAGAATAATACTTTCAGAAACAAATGTCAGTCAGTTAAGTGTCATACGTAATACACGCTTGGCTGATTGGAAAAAGATTTTCACGTAGTAGGTTGCCATTACTTCTGTGATAAACTGGTTGCCAATCGAAGCTATAGAATCCAATCTGTCGCACTATCTAACCCATAACTGGACGCAGAAGCCGAAGAAGCAGGGAGATGGTTAATATTTTTTCGAATTGGCCTCGTGTAAAACATAACCAATTTCTTACAACTTACAGATTTTATCCAGAATTATCAGAAGATTATCAACAGGTGGATTTGTGGAAAAATAAAAATATAGCTTTTGTTTGTTGAAAATGGAAATTTTTTAACAGAAAAGAATAACATAAATTGGTAGGAGTTAAAGGTTCAATGAGAAACAGTATTAAGAAATTAAGGATATCAAGAGTTCGTATTAGTCCTTGCAAGAGTGAGTTTATGTGTACGAAGGCAGGTATGTATGTATGTATGTATGGATGTATATATGTATGAGCATTTATTGTTGGGTAAGGTTGTCTTTGAATTTATCACTTAGGGTGAATGGTGAAAAGGAAGGAGGCGAGAGAAAAAGAGAGAGGTAATAATAATAACAATCCCTTGACGTTTGTCAAGGGTACGTGTTAATTATGTTCGTCATCTTTTCTCTGGCGACGGTCGAGCTTGCTCCGTCTTTTATTTCGTTTGTGGGTCGCGAAAAGGTCATTTGGGAATTCACTCTCGGATGTGATTCTGGCTTTTCTATTTTGTTTTTGATGTTTCCTAGTTTTCTATTCACCGAAAAACATTTCGCATCGAGGTGTGAAATTTCATATATATTTTTTTAATTCGCTTTTGCATGTGTGCTAAGCAAGATTTTGTAAATTCGAGTAAATTCGTTTGTTTCTAACAAAATCAATGAGTCAGTGCTTAGCATTTTAATTTTTAAATCTAGAACTTGTTTTGTTCACTACAAAGCGACGGATTGAATTTGCTAATTTTACTAAAATAACGTGTAAGCGACGTATATTTTATTTTTGCAAGATTTTTAAAACCGAGAACTAGATTCTGTTTACAAAATGTCAATCGATCAATAATGATTGAAAAAGTTAAAATTTTTTAAAAATTTAAAAATTCTAGATTCCAATCAATATAATTTCGACTTGAAATAGACCTTAGTATTTTGCTTATTGGAATTAGCAAATTTAATCTTTTAGCCTTCAATTAAAGCTAAATTGAAAAGTTCAAGAAAGTTATTTTTTAAAAATTTTTTTAAAATGTAGGTATCGAAAATGAGTCATTTAAACAAGACCAAGCTTCCTAAGTATCATTTTTACTTAGTGAATTACAGACCCGAAAGTTTGTATTTGCACTCTATGTAAGTATAATATTCTCCGGCCTTGTGCCACATCTAAGCGGCGCTTAGTAAATGTTGTGGAGTAGTTTTCGCACTGAAGTTTATAATCGTGCTATGTCGGTTGCTAATGGACTTAACGTACCGAAAATGTTAGGAACTTGGTAATCTTCCAGTGAAAGCTGACTCCTTAGTATTCGGTTAACTGCCGACTAATATCAACTGCCTAGTAGTTCTACTGAACTCAAATAGAAGTCTAAAGAACTCCTATGAACTTACCAAGAACTTCCTGTTAACTTTTATTAATATAGGAGAGAGAGTCCATTATCTGAGGAATAGGTGTTTTTCCCCCATAGTAAATAAACTATGTAAATATAATATAGTAATTCAAAACAGATCTTTTACTTACTTAATTCAATTAAATAAGATAAATGATATCCCAAATGTAAGGTTTGGTTGTTTTGTTTTTATGGCAAATCAACCTCGGCGGGTCATTTATTGCCAACTAAACTTTATTTATTTTATTGCAGATAAAGCCTTTTTCTTTCAACAATTTATTGTTGCTTTTTACATAAGATTTGTGTCTAATAATACATTTTTCTTTTCGAGTATCAAGATTCATTGGGATTTGTTTTTAAGGGCAGGGTCCCCAAGTTCTACCCTTGTTATTTAACCGATAACTGGAGGGAAGGGACGATTAATACCTTTCCCAAGGGTATCAGTGCGTAAGTGAATGCAGGGTACTCAACTGGAATTCGAACTCGGCTCACCGATTTCTCTTTCCGAGCCGATATCCTCTGCACCGCAACGCACATCCGTCACTATACGCTTACAGCACCTGGTATTTCCAAGCGGTCACCCATCTAAGTACTGATCAGGCTCAACGTTGCCTAACTTCGGTGATCGAGCGAGAACCGGTGTATTCAACGTGATATGGCCGTAAGCACGCACATCCGTCACTATACGCTTACAGCACCTGGTATTCCCAAGCGGTCACCCATCTAAGTACTGACCAGGCTGAACATTGCTTAACTTCGGTGATCGAGCGAGAACCGGTGTATTCAACGTGATATGGCCGTAAGCACGCACATCCGTCACTATACGCTTACAGCACCTGGTATTCCCAAGCGGTCACCCATCTAAGTACTGACCAGGCTGAACATTGCTTAACTTCGGTGATCGAGCGAGAACCGGTGTATTCAACGTGATATGGCCGTAAGCACGCACATCCGTCACTATACGCTTACAGCACCTGGTATTCCCAAGCGGTCACCCATCTAAGTACTGATCAGGCTCAACGTTGCTTAACTTCGGTGATCGCGAGGAAACCGGTGTATTCAACGTGATAGGTTGTAAGCCCTCCCCCAAATGTAAGGAATTTTTTTTTAAATTACTTACTTCAACAACACTAGAGAAGTCAAATTGAAACTGAAATTCCACGCTACTCTCATTGTATTCGGGAATGTTTAAAATTGGCCTCCAGTTATGTCTCTTCTCGACTAATATAGAACGCCATGGTCTATATACATTTATTTGGTTTGGTGATAGGTAAATATCGGTTGTTTTGTGGTGATACCGAGCAAAAGCAATGGACCGGATGGTTGCACTTTCACGACCAAAAAGCAGATGTTCCGGTTGAAAACTAAAAATTAATTTAATATTAAATTTCCAGTTAGCGAGCCTACGCGAATTTTATTTATCAGCCAATGGGAAGCCCAGAACCAAATACAAGTGTGAAATACCAAACGAACTCCTGTGATCCAAAAAGAAGATATAAAAAGCGGATGAAGGAAGCATCGACAGGCAGACCGACTCGAGGAGAAGAGAATAATTAGTATCTCCCTTGACCCAAGTCAAGCGGCTTACTACGCTCGCCTCCCTTACCTCTTTCCTTCTTCCCTGCCTCAAAAACTACTTACTGACCTAAGGAGCGAATACATCAAAGACATTCCTTACTTACACGCTCTCAAATTCTTAAGCATTAATTCTCTTTCAGCATTTTATTGCCATGAACATTTAAATCTCCGTTGGACATATACTTCATGAATTACTTCAAATGTAAAAATATTAATTGATATGTGTATATATAAAATGTTATTTTTCTACTCAAATTGATTTGTAATCATTTTATGACTTATAGTGGGCTATCTACAACAAGGCCAAATTCCGTTAACCTCTCCACTACCAACAGAAAAGAATAGATAAGCAACCCACTGTAGTTTACATCTCGGTTTATAAGCAGTTACTTAGTTTGTAAGAAATATTCGTCGTTCATATTTAAAAACAAAAGATGGAGCAGACATTACATAAAAAACAAATTGAAATCCGAAAGTACTCAAGTATCAAACGTTCTATATTAAGATTTTTACCGGAAACCAAAGAAAGAGTCTGAAATATAGAAAAAAAATCCTTGTTTCTGCTTTTCTCTGACCAAACTTTTATTTATGAAAAATTTTCTGTCCAAAACATCAAACATACCTCGATTAAAGCAACAGGTAAAAAGCAAATGAAAAGGTTTAATGAAGATGAAACAATATTCAGTACAAACTGCATTGTGGAAAGTCATCGTTAAACCGCCAAATGAACAAAATAATTTTTTTTTTACAAATTGAATTTAGCATTTCTTACCTTGCCGGAGGTCCAAATCTTTAACTCAAATAGAAGTGTTCACTTCGACATCCACAGCTCATTTGACAAAAACAAAATTTAATTTCTCCGAGTTGACCTGAAGCTTCTCTCGTTACATTTTAGCGGTGTTTCTCGCTGTTTCCATCTGAACCACTCCGCGATTGTAGCTGACCCGGAAAACAGCGAGAAACACCGCTAAAATGTAACGAGAGAAGCTTCAGGTCAACTCGGACATTGTCCTCTTTCTCTCTCACTCTTTCAACAATTACTACTACGAACATTTTGTACGAACTCTTGATACCTCTAACTTTCTCATTGAACATTAATTTCTACGAATTCTTGTTATTCCTCCTTTTAATAAATTTCTATTTTAACATTCAAAATGTATATTTTATTCTTTTTATATAATTCCACATATTCCAGCGTGCCGACAACCAACCTTCTGATGATAATTCTGCATAAAACCTTTAAGCTGCAGGAAGTTTGGTTAAGTCTGACACAAACCGAATCAAAGAAACATTAACCAGCTCCCTACGCTACACTGATGACTCCCAACGTTCAGGAATACGCACCCCCACGCTACACACCCCCATAACACTATAAAATTCCTAAAGTCTGGCATAACTAGCACAGTGTCCAAAGTAATAATGATTTTGGCATATCAATATTTCAGACCTTGTATTGAATCATTCATCAATAATAAGGACGGGTTCATTAAGAAGAGTTTCGCAATCATTTCTGCTAATGTCTCAAATAAAGTTCTACCATCACGACTTGTGTGTATTTTTTTTTTTACTAAATTCATACAAATGTCCTCAAAAAAAAAAAAAACTGAGCAAGCCTGTAATATACAGTGTGTTTGCGAGACAGAAAACACTAAAATAAAAAAAAATCATCAAACCAAAGTACTTGAGGGTCAGTGCTATAAAAGATAAGTTGGAGAGGATTATGGGCCATGAATAGAGAGCCTGAGCACAGGAAGACCGTACATTTTCTAAGAATCTTGATACTCTTAAATTAAATTTCTCATTGAACATTAATTTCTACAAATTCTTGTTATTTCCCCTTTTAATAAATTTCTATTTTAAATGCAAAATGTATATTTTATTCTTACACTATTCCACACAATTCCACAAAATTCCAACCAGCCGACGACAAACCTGATAATTCTGATGATAATAATTCTGCATAAAACTTGTAATCTGTAGGGAGTTCGATTAAGTCTGACAAGGCCGAATCAAAGAAACATTAACCAGCCCCCCCCCCCCCCACGTCTACAAACTTACTGTTACATCTAGATATTTCAACTGCAAAATGATCTGACATTGTCGCCAATAAAAGATGAAGAATGAAAAAAAACAAAACCAGTAGCAACAGAAATAATAATGACTAATATTAATAATAGTAATGAGAGAAAGCGTTAACGCCTTACAAAACACGTAGGCCAATAAACAAAAAAATTTAAACCTTCAAAAGCTTGAAGAAATTTGAAAAAATAATGAGTATCAATAATGGATAAATTAATTAAAAAATCAATCAATTTCTTTTTAAATGTTGTCACGTTTTAACCTTATTTTTAAGGTTGTCACGTTAAAATTAAATGTTTTTCGTACAGAACAGGTTTGAAATTTGTTTAGCGTTTAGTATGCAGCAAATATAAATAGAATTAAATGTAACATATAAATAAACTGATTTCAATAGACTACGTTAAAATATACATTGAAATAGAAATATACAGAATAAGACAAGAAAAAACATTTTTTTAAAACTAAACCAATAATAGCATATGATAAAAAAGCTAAAGGAAATTATTATTTTGACTAATGATACAATTTGTGCTTGCGAACAGTTTAAACATCATTCAGAAACGCAATAAATACTTTTTGGCAATTGCATAGCATAATTTTCTCTAGTTTATGTACTAAATCCACCGGAAGTCTTTATCAATTGTGTGCTTCTTAGGTACGATTTAAGTAAATTTGAGTATGTAGATAATTTTACTTTAAAGTGGATTACATATTTAAGATAAATCTCAGTCTATCTATCTATCTATCTATCTATCTATCTATCTATCTATCTATCTATCTATCTATCTATCTATCTAAGCTGCGCCTCCTCGGCCTTACCCTCTCTTCTGATCTCACGTGGAACCACTACATAGAGTCAAAAGCTAAATCTACTGCTAGGAAGGTTGGGTCACTATGTCGGGCCAGGATGTTTTTTCCCGTCTGAAAACATCCTGCATATATACAAATCAACCATTCGTCCGTGCATGAAGTACTGCTGCCATATATGGTCAGGCGCCACCGCTGTTCATCTCGGTGTTCTTGACAGGCTCCAAAGGAGAATCACTAATTTGATAGGTACTGACTTGGCGGCTCGACTACAGCCAATTTCCTACTGACGGGATGTGGCTTCCCTTTGTCTGTTCTATAAATACTTTCATGGCTTCTGCTCCAACGAACTTAAGTCACTGGTGCCTCTGCAACAGGCGTTTACTCGTGCAACCAGACTGGTAACCCATTCACAGAGATCAATTCTACACTTGCAGCTTCTTTCCTCGCACTTCCCGCCTGTGGAACTCGCTTCCTTATTCTCGCTTTCGGCTACAACCTCCATCAATTCAAATGCAAGGTCAATATTCATCTCTTAACCACTTGACCCTACTTCTTTCCTCACCACCCTGTATATCCTTTTCTTTCTCTCCACCTCTGCAATTGTCATCACACCTATATTTTCATCTTTCTCGTGCCCCTTTCAAACTGGTTCGTCCTTCTCTTTACTCTTCTCTAATCTTTTTACTCTTATGTAGCCCCCTGCACATCTGTGGCGTTACCGCCTTGCTCGGGGTGATATGATTAAAAAATCTTTTCCCATCTCTTATCTATCTATCTATCTATCTATCTATCTATCTATCTATCTATCTATCTATCTATCTTTGTCAGTCCATTCATTGGGAACCTCGACGTGATGTATTGGTTAACAAACTTGTCTCGCTAGACTCATTACAATTGAATTGTGAGTTCGATTCTCACTGATTGCTCCATACATTCGGACATGTGCCACATCTAAACGGTGCTTAGAAAATCGACTATCTATCTATTTATGTAATTTTCAGATCTATCTATCTATCTATCTATCTATCTATCTATCTATCTATCTGTCTAAGACAGCTTTTTTATCTATCTATCTATCTATCTATCTATCTATCTATCTATCTATCTATCTAAGTTTATTCCTATCTATCGATCTATCTATCTATCCCAGTTTATTCATATCTATCTATCTATCTATCTATCTATCTATCTATCTATCTATCTATCCCAGTTTATTCCTATCTATCGATCTATCTTTCCCAGTTTATTCATATCTATCTATCTATCTATCTATCTATCTATCTATCTATCTATCTATCTATCTATGAGGGGTTTCTGAATATTTCTCGGTACGATCGACTGTCTAAATGACCAAACATTTTAACTTTACGGATAAGAACTTCTCAGACTGAGGATTTTTCATCACCCCTTCATCTATAAGCTTGTCATCTCTTGGTTGTTCAATCTCTCAATCAAGTAAATATACTTGAAGGTGTTTAGGTAAGTCGATAGATAGTTGTGCAGGTGTAAAGTGACAGACGATTAAGAATCTGATTATAAATTCAGGTGAGAATTTCCATGAAGAAGACGAGCGTGTTAGAGAACACGAGGTTGTGTCTAAATTGATGTGTAGCCCGGATGCAGACGTTTACTGAGACAATGCCGTAGGCACATGACAGGTGATAGCCATCTCATTGATTTAGGTGTAATGCGCCTCAGGTGAGAGACGAATAAAAGCAACTCGCACACAGTAGTTGGTCTTAGAAATCTTACACGTGGCAACGTCTTTTATGAAATTACAGTTCAAATCACATGACGTTGTATGAACCATTTTTAGACGTCCTACCCTTATAAATGTGCGTTGTGGTGCATTGGATATCGGCTCGGAGCGAGAAATCGGGGAGCCGAGTTCGAATTCCAGCCGAATTCATTGCATTCACTTACGCGCAAATACCCTTGGGAAAGGTATTAATCCGTCCATTCCTTCCAGTTATGAGTTAAATAACAGGACAGATTGGGTTCGTATAGCCTTGGTCGGCAACCAGTCTACCGCAGAAAGCAATGGCAACCTACTGCGGGATAATCTTCTGCCCAGTCAGTCATGTCTCTTTCGAGACATGATCGCCCAAGCGTGTATCACGTATGGCACTTAACTGACTGACCCTTTTAAAATTGTTTTCTGTCTTCAATTTTGTTGAATCTTGCATTTCTGAGCGCTGATGTCTAACGATATAAAAGTAAGTGGTCATCAATATATATATATATATACTCAGTCAAACTCTCCTTCTTTGTGCAAACAAAATGATCCCAAGCTCCAACTGGATTTCTTCCGGTCTCTTGGTGAAGCTTTATGGTGGGTAATTTTTTTTTATCCCTCCTTTTTTGAACATTACATATTTTTCTTCCCTCAATTTTAAATTTTATTCCGACATCTACCCATGTCTTTATGTCGGGCGAAAAGTTTGCTTTTTTTTTTTTTAATTGTATCTTTTGATTTTTTAAAACTTTTTTTTCTGTTTCAGTTGTTTTTTAAGCGATATCATTAAACCATTTGTTTTTATAGTGTTAGGGGGAAACACACCTATTCCTCAGATAATGAACTCTCCCTCCTATATTAATAAGAGTTAACAGGAAGTTAACTCGGGAAGTTCATAGGATTTCTATTAGAGTTCAGTAGAACTACTAGGCAGTTGATATTAGTCAGCAGTTAGCCGAATACTAAGAAGTCAGCTTACTGTGGAAGATTACCAAGTTCCTAACATTTTGGGTGCGTTAAGTTGATTAGCAACCGACATAGCACGATTATAACTTCCAGTGTGAAAACTACTCCACAACATATAGTTTGACATTTTTCACCATGACCCCCTTCCTTAAGTACGTATTAGCATTTTGTTGTACGAAAAACTTATATATATATATAGTAGTATGCAAAAGTATTAGGACAAGAACTATTTTATTTTTTGAGGCATATTTACAGAAAATAAACTATTTAAGTAAAGTAATTTTATTTGATTTAATCAACAAATGCTTGTTACTTGTTACAAAATAAATGTTTAATAAAATTGAGATCAGGGCATTGTGGGGGGGGGCAATTCAAATTCCGAAGCCTTCCTTCCTCTTCCTTTTTAGTTAAATAATTCGTACAAAGGTTTGACTATTCACCCTGTATTTAAATTTCAGTGAGGTTTTTAGGAAGATCACCCCCGTTCTAATACTTTCACACACTACCGATAGTGCGCCAAAGTGTCAGGACAGGGTTGATTTTAAACTTTGTTTTGATACCTCATAAAAGATAAAATATTTCTTGTCCTAATACTTTTGCACAGTACTGATATATATATATATAAGTACAATCCTTGAAATTTGGTAAGGTAAATTTCAATAGAGACAGACTCCAAAGAGAACTCAATGTTAAATTTTATTGATAAATCCATTGGTAATACTGTATTTTGCTGTCCCAACCTCTTTTCAAACCAAATTCATACAGGAGTGGATGTCATAAATTTAACCAGACGAAAAAAAAAAAGAGAGAGAGAGAGAGAGAGAGAGAGAGAGAGAGAGAGAGAGAGAGAGAGAGAGAGAGAGAGAGTAGGTAGGTAGGTAGGTAGGTAGGTTAACTTATTTGATTCAAGCTCTGGCCAACGTCTTTGACAAAGATATCCAAAAGCCTTCTTTGGTGAAAGAGTTGAAATTTGACCCGATCTGCTCATTGACAGTTTTAGATGTATGATACAAGTTACCCCTTTAGATTCTTCTATATCTACACCGCATGCTTATATATATATATATATATATATATATATATATATATTGTTTAATATTACTATTTATTACTAGGTTATTGTTTTATTTGAACGTTCAGGTGGCAGGGAATTTATGAACGCGTTATTTTTAAAGTAAAACGGATTATGGCGTTTTCATCCATGGTTAGATGAACCTAAGAGGTATTTATGACGAAATGCATCCACACTAAGATATGCCAAGAAGAAAAATTAGAAATTATGATATTCCCAAATAAAAATGAACTGTTAAATGAAAGAACGGAAATTATGACGAAATGCATCCACACTAAGAAATACCTCTTAGGTCCATACAACCATGGATGAAAACGCCATAATCCATTTCAATTTAAAAATAGTGCGTTCATAAATTTCCTGCCAAATAAAACACCGTTACAAGAGCGTTCTTAAAAAGAAAAACGGTAAACGCTAAAACCAGTTATTAAAAATCACCTGAAGACACCACTCATGGCAGAAACCTGGGTCGAAATAACTCGTTTAAAATATATAATCTGGTGTTGATGATAAGGCGAACCTCGCGGCTGGGCTTGAAAAGGACCTCCAATCCGTGGTGGATTGGGGTAGGAAATGGCTCGTAAAATTCAATTATTCCAAAACGAAGCTGCTGTCAATTAACCACCACAGAAGACCGCACCTCCCTCCCATTAGCATGGAACAGGCATGCCTCCCAGAGAGTAAATCACTACGCCTGCTTGGTCTGACACTTTCAGCGGACCTCAAGTGGAATGACTACGTCGAATCCATTGCTAAATCCGCTGCTATGAAAGTTGGCTCTCTGTGCAGGGCCCGGAAATTCTTTCTGCCTGAATCTATCCTGCACTTATACATATCTACCATCCGCCCGTGTTTTGAATACTGTTGCCACATCTGGTCGAGTGCCCCTACTATTCTCCTCGGGCTTCTTGACAAAATACAGCGAAGAATCTGTAACGTAATTGATACCGACTTAGCTGACCGCCTGCAGTCACTCTCCCACCGGCGTGACGTGGCTTCCCTGTGCCTCTTCTATAAATACTTTCATGGCTTCTGCTCTGATGAACTTAAATTACTGGTACCCCCTAGGTGTGAGTTTGCATGAGATACTAGATTGGCAACTAGGTCCCACCCTTTTACAGTGAAACCGATGAAATATAACAGCAATTTCTACTCCAATAGCTTCTTTTCTCGCACTTACCGCCTGTGGAACTCAATTCCGCATGCTTGCTTCCCCGACGGCTATAACCTCCAGGAGTTTAAATGTAAGGTCCATAGACACCTCCTAACACACTAACTCGCTCCCATTCTCTCAAACTCTCCCCCTATGTACATCCTAACTCGTCTATCGCCCTGTGTAACCCCCTGCGCTATAGTGGCAGTGGAATGCCTTGCTTGGGGTGACATGATTAAAATATATATATATATATATATATATATATATATATGTATGTATCTATATATCCGCAGACAGATCTTTTTCGCTGCATCACAGCTCATCAGTACGGTTAGACATCCGATTGCTTTTAGCCCGGATTGAAACCCGACTGAATTGACATCAGTTGGCGATTTTACCTCTGAGCTATGGGCGCTCGATAGAAAGAGACACTTTTAGCGTGTGATATACCATGTAAACGTACGCCAGTAGCTAAGTGTGTTGTAATTCATTACTGAATGAACTATGCGTAGGTGCTAGAGTAGCTACTGTTCATAAAAATTCTACCATTCTTCCAGAGTGCTCAATCAGGGTGTGAAAGCGTGCGTCAATAGTCATCTGCAGACAGATCTATTTCGCTGTATCACAGCTCATCAGTACGGTTAGATTGCTTTTACCCAGCATTGAAACCCGACCGCCAAGGTGTCTGTCGACGATTCTACCTCTGAGCTATGGGCACTCAGAAGAAGGCAGACTTATGATGTATCATACGCCAGTAGTTAGAGTGATCTAATTCATTACTGAATGAGCGATGCGTAGATGCAAGAGTAGCTACTGTTTTTTCAAAGTCTACCATTCTTTCAGAACCAGGGTGTAAGAGCGTAAATAGTCATTCGCAGACAGATCTGTTTCGCTGTATTACAACTCATCAGTATATATATATATTATTTCTATTTCACTTATAAAAGTGTCCTCAAAAATTTCTATGATGTTTGGTATCGATCAAAAAATACATCCGTATGACCTAATTTTTAGACGGTTGTTGTTCCATCTTAAAATCGTAATTCACTAAGATGTTACACCAATGTAATCTATTCGATGTATGCGTAGGAATTCTCTTTTAGAATCATAAATTGATATTAGACATTTGTGGTTTGTTTGTAACAGAAAACGTTTTTCGTCTATAAATTTGTGAAATTTCTTCACTACAAATATCATTACTACCGCCTTTTTTTATCTGGCTGTAGATTTTTTTCTGTTGGTCGTAGCGAACGTGAAGCATATGCGACGGCTTTTATTTTATCGTCGTCATACACATTGAAAATTACTGTTCCTATACCAAAATCACTAGCATCTGAAACGACTATGATTTTTGATTTTGGCTCGTAGTGTGCTAATGATGAGTTTGGTGTTTGCATTTTTTTTTATTTCTTCAAAGACATCTGAAATTTATCAGTCCAGTTCTATTTCATATGTATTTTTTAACTAAGTTCTTCAGTGAATCTCTCAAGCTCTGCATATTAGATACATAAATTTAATAGCAGTTTGCCATTCCCAGAAATGATTGTAACCTAGTAACGTTTGTTAGTGAAGGAATATTCTTAACTGCACTTTCTCTCGACGGATCTAGTTAATAACTATTTTTGTTAATGATTTGTCCTAGGTACATGATTTTCAGCCAAAACAATTTGCACTTTTCCTCACTAAATGTAAACCCGTACTCTCGTATTATTTGTTAGCACTGTATTTTTTTTAATATTCAGATTGTATTTCTAAATACGTTTCAGAAAAATCTAGCTTAGAAATTCTTTTTCACCGTTTAACTTCACAAACAGTTTCTTTGAAATTGTTTTTTGAAAAGTTTTTTCCAACGTTTAACTTCGCAAAAATTTCCTCTGAATTTGGTAATGGTTACTTATGAGGTTCTAAACACTTGTTTGACCCTGTCGAAAAATCAGCATAAAAACGAATTTTACTATTTAATTTTTTTGACATACACAGCTAGTGCTTTTTGTATTGAATGGTTTATCTTTTAAATTAAACCAATTTTTTCAAGTCTGTCCAATTCTTCGTTGATATGTTCCATTGTTGCGAATTCTACCTTCCTTTTCGGTTTAAATACTGACTTCAAACAATTTTTTCTCTTGAATTTTTTTTGCTTTGAATTTGGAAGACTGACCAAAGTCATTCGACAGAACATTAAAATTCTTTTTTAATTCTTCCTTTAAATGTTCATTTTTTTTTAAACTGGTCGCTTGTCTAATTACATTTTTGTAATAAAAAATTATAAAGAAATCCAAAAGCTCAAATAATTCCATCGAGTTAGTACCGAATAAGTTAGTAGTATAATTTAACAGTTCACAGTTGCATTCAGTTCTTGTACTGCCATTATTTTGTGTTTTCATTTATTATCTGACGACCTTATGAGCAATTCCAAGACCAATACTTGGAATTTCTGCATACTTTCAGAAATATCCAGCAGTTTCTTCTTGGATAGCTTTGCTGGTCTTTCACAACATTTGGCATCGTCCATTGAGCCTTTTTCCCCGATATTTATCAACAAGATTACGAAATGCATTCTGATGTAAAACAGGTTTGTCTGAAAATTCATCAACAAAAATCTGTTGCAACAAATCTGTCTATCTGCCACTTTCTCGAAATACGTATTTGACGAGAATTACAAATTCTTCTGTTGTGAAAGCCATATTGGGGTGAAATCTGAAATTTAATAAATATTATTAGAAAAGTTACTGTCATGGTCGCATCACCCATCGAACAGAGTGAACTCTTCCAACCTTTACATATCCTTTCCCTCACAAGAGGTGGTGGCAGAGATAGAAGAGAGACAGAGTAGCCAGGAGATAGCCAACACTGCTACCGTAACGACCACTGCGAATCCCAGTTCCAGGGTTGAATTATAGTATTACTACGTAACCCGTATTATAGTTCTACTAACAAAGTTCCAAGTATTGTATTTTGCTGTATTTAATATATATATATATATATATATATATATATATATATATATATATATATATATATATATATACTAGCAATATAGCCCAGCGTTGCTCGGGTGTAATGAAAGCTTTAATACTAATCCATGGTCCTGGAGCTCAGACTCTTTGGTCGTTGGCACGAAAGACTAAAAAGCAATAGTTGTTTCCAGTTAAAGCGAAACCGTAGACTGAAAGAAAAATGAATGGATGTAAGTCAAATTTTGATTTTCTGGTATCAATATCAAATAAGTTTTTTTCGTCGTAAACTGAATTTTGATGGCTAAACAAGTCCTCTGAGTAAATGGTATCATGGCTGAGACTAAGAACTACAATTATACCTACTTAGAGACAAACCCGAAGCAAAAACTAAAATAAAAAGGCTGAAAAAATACAGACATACAGGCAGATAAACAGACACACACACAAACATCTTGACTTTTTTATATATATATATTATCGATTTTCTACACTAATGTAAGAAATGCAACCTTGAAACTTCTGAATATCGTTTCTTATGTCTTCGTCTATGAGTGTATCAAATTTGATTAGGACCACTCCTTCTATAATCCGATTTTTTCGATTATAGATTTTCGATATTTATCGAGAGTACCTCGACACAAAACCTAGCTAAGAACACTTGCAGACGCCCATAGTAAAACTGTGTAAATTTTAAAGAAAATCGGTTCAGCCGTTTCGGAGTCTATAGGTGACGGACACACACACACACACACACACACACGCGCACACACACACACACACACACACACACACACACACACACACACACACACACAGAGTTCCATTTATAAATATGTTTAGATTCTTATTTCCTATTTTGGTTGTTGTTGTATTATGTCTCTTAACTGGGTCCATGACACTTACTTTTCGAACACCTTATATATCACTGAACATTAAACAGTGAGTAATATACCCAACGAATTAATATACCCAACAAAAAAAGCGATGGTTCAACAATGAAAATGTATTGCATCTATGTCGAGGATTGATATGATTATCATAACTCCTATCCAGGGCTGGATTTATGCCTTAAGTGACCCCTGGTTTAATAAAATTGTGGGGAGGGGGCATTTTCGCTACCCCGCGTGTCTCTATAAAAAGATATATTTTTAGATGATGCTTTTTTGGTGAAAATTATGAAACACTTCAATATTTATAGTATTTACATTGTTCGGACTCTTGTTTTAATCTTTACTCTCAAATGCTTCAGACCAATGTGCGATCTGGCCTTCTTCAGGTGATAGGTTTTGGAAGTTCGACCCAGCAACCTTGGGGTAGTGTGTTCTCGTGGGGTTGGAGTAGTGTGTTCTAATTTCACGTACCATAATTTCTGAGATATCTAAAGGCATGGTATGTGGAATCAGAAGATAACAGCCCGTACAATGTAAAGAGTGTATGTAGTTACAATACACCATCTCAGAAATATAGACAGATCCTAAAGAAGGCCGAAGTGCGCAACAGCTGTAATGTCATGAATACGACAATAAAAATAATGACAACAGTTTGAACAAGGTAAATAGTGTAAGTAGTTAAAATAACACATCTTAGAAATATAGAAAATTATAAAGAAGGCTGGAGTGCGCAACAGCTGTAATATTGTAGCTATAGGGAACTGGTTAATGTTTCTTTGATTCGATCTTGTGTCAGACTTCCTTACAGCTTACAAGTTTTATGCAGAGTTATCATCAGAAGGTTATTATCATCAAAATTAAAAGTTTTTTTTTTCATCGCTATTAGAAGACTGGTTGTCGGCAGGTTGGAATATGTGGAATTGTAAGTCAGAATAAAATGTTCATTTTTCATGTTAAAATAGAAATTTATTAAAAGGAAAGAATAACACAAGTTGTAGGAGTTAATGTGCAATTAGAAACCTTATTAAGAAGTTAAAGGTATCAAGAGTTGTAAAAATGTTCATAGTGGTAATTGTTGAAAGAGTATATGAGTACGTACGTATGTATATGTTTGTTTGGTAGGAATGTCTTTGGATGGAGAAGAAGAAGTAAAAGAAATCAGCACACGAGAATGAGGGAGGATGACGTGCGACGCGACCTTATGTCCGGGTGGGTTGAAGTTCTCCCATTATATTATAGCAGTTTCGTCTCGCTGCTCCCATTTAAGTCTCTCTGACTGACACTGATCAAAGCATTTATATAGAATTTCGCACTTGATCGTTAAGTCCCTTTAGTCTTGCAAGCCGCTCCCATTGGTCAAAAATCGATTTAACACCTACTTGCGAAATCTGGTTTCGACTTTGTCTTTAAGCACATGGTCAATCCTTTTTCTGTTACGAAAAACCAGGATTTTTTTTATTTTTATTTTTTAATCATTTCACCCAAGCAAGGCATTCCACTGCCACTATTGCGCATGGGGTTATATAGGAGAAGGTAAAGAGAAAGAGTGGTGAGATATAGGAAATGTCAGAAGGAGGGTGATAGATGGGTAAGGATACCGAGGCTAAGGGCTGGGTAGATGGGAAGAGTGTTTGAAACAATGGATGCGAGTTAGTGTGTTAGGAGGTGTCTATTGGCCTTACATTTAAACTCCTGGAGATTGTAGCCGTCGGGGAAGCAATCATGTGGAAGGGAATTCCACAGTCGGGAAGTGCGAGAAAAGAAACTGTTGGAGTAGAAATTGCGGTTACATTTTATCGGTTTCACTGTAAAAGGGTGGAACCTATTTGCTAATCTAGTATCTCGTGCAAATTCGTACCCAGGGGATTTTTCACACGTTATTGTGAATTTTTGGAAAAGTGAAGAAGAAAGTTGATTTTAATTGTTAATTTCTTATTCACTGCAATATCGGAAATACAACAATAAAGATAATGATAACAGTTCGAACAATGTCAATAGTATAAATAGTTAAAATAACACATTGCACAAATATAAACAGATGATGAAAAACTTTAACTAAAATTTTTAATGATTTTGGTTTTTATTTCAATAGAAGCTTTTTGATATTTTTTATCCGAACTTTAAACCCTTGAGTGATGTATCTCGAATGAAGTGCCTCCAGTTCACTGAAGTTCTAAAATACAGATTCACTAGCAAAGCATCCTCAAATGCATAAACATGATATAGAATAAAAGCTTTTACTTGATAAAAATTTGCCACACTAGCTGACCACAGCTGAAAAAAAATATTAATTAAGAAAAAACAAAAGAAAATGAATTTATAAATTGTCAGTTTCAAATAACCAACTAGTAATTATAAATCCTGAAAATTAAATGGAAAAGAATTGATTCTTGCATTGTATCACATTGTAATGAAAGATAATGAAAAAGTTAAAAATCAAATACACAGACTAAATTAATTTTAGACTAAATTAAATAAACATTTTTCTTGATTAATTTTCAACAAAGCATTTGGTTAAATAATTAAAAGCAATTTCCGCTTTTTATTTCATATTTATTTTCATTTTTTATCAGATGTCCTTAGTCTTGAGACTTCTGAATCATACTTAGCCCAGATATAAATTCGGCTCTGTTCTTATCACTTATGGTATCTGTGGAAATGACCCAGTTTTCTGTTATGGATGAACAATAGCATAACAAACTATGAAAGATTCCTTTGTTATTGCGATGAATTTTATTAGGCTATTTTAGTATGTTTCAAAATTCAATAAAACTGAATGTAATGAAATTCTTTTTTATTTTAATTTCTTTTCTTTTGAAAGAAGAATGCTTTTCGAAGTAATAAAGTTGTAATAAAATGTTTACCTTTTTTTTTTTATCCCACTACGGCACAAATTTTAATAACACCGCAGTGACAATATTTATTGTGCTAAAATCTATTTTTTCTTCTAAAAGAATTCTTTTAGATATAATGAACTAAAAAAATAAATAAAAATAAAAACAAAACTAGAAAAACAGCAAATGACAATAAAAAATAAGGAACAAAAAGCTCCATTCGTTGATTGTATTTGCTGGAAAGATATCATTCCCTTTTTGTGGTACAGATGGACATTCGAATACGAATGTATTAAAATCATTTTACTCCCAATCAAGGCAATAAAGCCACTAGAACGCAAGGGGTTACTGAGTATTAAAGAATATTAGAAAGAGAGAGAGAGAGAGAGAGAGAGAGAGTACAATTCAAATGCACCATTTTATCAGATGTTATAATAGTGAACACAAGTATTGAAATTCGAGCAATGGTTTTTCGTTTTGTACCAATCTACATTATGGATATTCTCCATAAATCTGAACAAGCACCTTTCGCAATATCAAGCAACGCGGACTCCTGAAGCGATTGAATAATAAACGTTATTCTTATTTTCTCAATGCAGGATTTTAATTTCGGAAGTATAGACCACAATGTTTCATTAATAACAGAGACAATTCTGTCTTGGACATCCCGCATTCTTATTTTTGTTTTATAATCATATCGCCCCAAGCAAGACATTTTATTTCCACTGTTTTGCAGGGGGTCACATAGGAGGAAAGTTATGAGAAAGAGTGACAGGTTATAAGGGGTGTTAGGAAGTGGGTAAAAGAAGGATGAATGTGGCTATAAAGTGAGGGATAAATTTATATATTGATTATAATGTAGAATTGATCCCCCACTTTATATCCACATTATAACAGTATAGGAATTTTTTTTTAATAATCATATCGCCCCAAGCAAGACATTTTATTTCCACTGTTTTGCAGGGGGTCACATAGGAGGAAAGTTATGAGAAAGAGTGACAGGTTATAAGGGGTGTTAGGAAGTGGGTAAAAGAAGGATGAATGTGGCTATAAAGTGAGGGATAAATTTATATATTGATTATAATGTAGAATTGATCCCCCACTTTATATCCACATTATAACAGTATAGGAATTTTTTTTAATAATCATATCGCCCCAAGCAAGACATTTTATTTCCACTGTTTTGCAGGGGGTCACATAGGAGGAAAGTTATGAGAAAGAGTGACAGGTTATAAGGGGTGTTAGGAAGTGGGTAAAAGAAGGATGAATGTGGCTATAAAGTGAGGGATAAATTTATATATTGATTATAATGTAGAATTGATCCCCCACTTTATATCCACATTATAACAGTATAGGAATTTTTTTTAATAATCATATCGCCCCAAGCAAGACATTTTATTTCCACTGTTTTGCAGGGGGTCACATAGGAGGAAAGTTATGAGAAAGAGTGACAGGATATAGGGGGTGTCAGGAATTGTGTAAGAGAAGAATGAGAATACTGATGAGAGTGGAGTGGACGAAGAAAGGAGCATGAGGGAGAGGATGCAGGTTTGTGAGATAAGAGATGACTACTGACTTTACATTTAAATTCTTGGAGATTATAGCTGTCGGGAAAGCAAATAAATAGAAGGGAATTCCACAGAAGTAAGTGCAAGAAAAGAAGCTGATGGAGTAGAATTTGCGTTTACAATTTATTGGTTTCACAGTAAAAGGGTGGGACCTAGATGCTAATCTTGTGGCTCGAGTAAATTCATATATAGAAGGCACCAGCGAGCTAAGTTCATCAGTGCAAAAGCCGTAAAATATTTGTAGAAGAGACACAGGGAAGCCACACTGCGCCTGTGAGAAAGTGACTGTATCTGAGCTGCCAAGTCGGGATCTATCACATTACAGATTCTCCGTTGAATTTTGTCAAGGACACCTAGGTGGATAGGAGGAGCACCCGGCCAAATATGGCAGCAGTATTCAATGTTCGGGCGGATGGTAGATTTATATATGTGCATGATTGTGTCAGGCGGAAAAAAAACTTCCTGGCCTTACACAGAGAACCGACTTTTTTAGCAGCGGATTTAGCTATGGATTCTATATAGTCATTCCACTTGAGGTCTTTTGTAAGAGTTAAGCCGAGGAGGCAACACTAATTCGGAGATTGGTATATGTCTTGAGATTGTTAATTTATTTGACTTTGATATTATAGTCCCCAAGAACAGCCACTTTGATGAGGAATTATTTTTTTGTGAACGACGATAATGACTGGTTTCAGGATCTCAAAGGATTAGTCTGTTTGGATGTTGAAATCCTACAAGATCTTGACTTTTCGTTTTCGATTGCCTTCTCTGATTTGTGTGATACCAATACCAACTGGCATCAAGCCTATCCTTCCTACATATTTTTTAATCGTTTCACTCTAGGTAAGAAGGCTACATAAGAGAATAAAAGACAGGAGGAGAGTGAAGAGAAAGAACCAGTTACAGGGGGTGTCAGGGAAAGGGCAAATGAAGGATGGGAACGCAGGTGTGAAGACAGTTGCCAAGGTAGAAAGAAAAGAACAAAGAACAAGATAGACGGAGTGATGTAGAAAGGACGAGGGAAGAACTGGAGTCAAGTGGATAAGAGATGGGAATTGACATTGCATTTCAATTCCTGGAAGTTGTAACCGTCAGGAAAGCAAGTATACAGAAGGGAGTTTCACAGGCGGGAAGTGCGAGAAAAGAAGCTGATGGAGAAGAATTGTCGGCTGCATTTGGTAGGTTTAACTGTAAAAGAGTAGGACCTTGTTGACAGTCTGGCTGCTTGAGTAAATTCTTGTGGAGGGGGCACCAGTGACCTAAATTCGTCGGAGCAGAAGCCATGAAAATATTTATAGAAGAGACAGAGGGAAGCCGGTGAGAAAGTGACTGAAATCGAGGTCGGGACCAATTACATTACAGATTCTCCTTTGGAGCATGAAGAGCTGGATTTGGGGAGTTTTTTCTCAGAAAACTATAGAAAATTACTAACTAGTGGTTAGAACATTTGCTTCAGACCACGAGATTCGGGTTCAAATCGCACGATGGTCGGTTTGTCAGAAAGGTGACTTCCTAATGTTATTGGCCTGTATAAGCAATTTCATTTTGCGACACCTTTGGGGAAAATACCCGAAAACCCTACCGCGGCTTGACACAAGATTTGTGAGGGTAACTGAGTAGACGGAACGATTTGGAAACCCTCGATTGTTGAGCTAGCACGAAGTCACAGTTCATCGTGACCGAGAGTTTTAGCGTACTAGTTTTCTTCGGACTGTTGATCACTCCAGATAAAGTACTCTCTCCCAAAAACTGTAACGAAGGTCTGCTTAGCATAGTTGCAGTATAAACCTCAGGTGGGCTCTATGGATTTTGCACAGGCAAGAATATATCTGAGAAGACGCCTTAAAAAGGATTGAATAGCCACCCTAGCAGGTGGGTATACTCAGATACGGGTGGCCAGCTATTATTAAGCATCATAGATTGAGAGTATTTTTCTTTTGAGGTGCGGGTGCCGGTTCAATCTTTTGTACCTGGGATACTGAGAGGTTTTTTTGAGATTTTCTTAATGTTTGAATCCGTATTCTTTTTAATCATTCCTAGTGCTCCTATTATCAGTAGGATCATAGTTGTATTTAAACGATACATATTATTATTATTAGTATTATTATCAATAATAATAAGCTTGATCTATTCTAGTGTAATAGTCAGTCAATTAAGTGCCATACTTGATACACGCGTTGGGCGATCATGTCTCGAAAGAGACATGACTGACTGGGCAGAAGATTATCCCGCAGCAGGCTGCCATTGCTTTCTGCGGTAGACTGGTTGTCAACCAAGGCTATAGAACTGTTGGGACGCCCGCGCCTATTCGGCTATAATGGACTATTCCATTACTATGTAAAGTAACGGTGGCATCTACGGAGGAGAGTGTGCCAAGCAGCCGATCGACAAGTCAGTCGTAGACTTCCGGTGACGACCCGGAAATACCCATTGCTCATACTACGTCTTACGACGGTTGAGACGATTAACCTTTATTCTTGTATTGGATACTAATAACCTTTGTAAATACTATTTTCACGGAATACAACAATTAACCTATTCCTGTTGTTGAGTTATTTATTCTTACTCACGACATAACAAGAACCTAATCTGTTCTATTATTTAACCCATAACTGGAGGGAATAGTTTGATTAATACCTTTCCCAAGGGTATTTGTGTGTAAAGGAATGCAAGGAATTCAACTGGAATTCGAACTCGGCATCCCAATTTGTCGTTCCGAGTCGATAATCGTGAAATAAAGGCGAGAATTGGGCAGACATGTTGATTATGGTACATTACAATGAAAGGTAGAACAGATTTCAGTTAGTCGCACGTTCAAAAGAGCTAAAGATGAGCAAAGGACATAATTTGGAAAGTATTGTATGTCTCTATAATGGAACTCTCGAGTGGGTTCCTCTGATAAAAAAAAAATGAGATGTTTCAATATATTCCAGCATAAATTAATGGCTATACAAAATAGAAAATAAAGGAAAGGATTGACTGGTAGAACGATAAAGAATGTTAAGAATACATTTAAACGCGCCCATTTCACGATATTTAACCATGTACATTTCACGATATGCACTTGCGTATATTTCATGATGTTAAAATGCATGCATTTCATCATATTTAAACGCATATATTTCACGATATAAAGACGCATACATTTCACTATATTAAAATGCGTATATTTAACGTTATGAAATTTTGATGATATTCAACCGCATACATTTCACGATATTCGACGGCGTATATTTAACGATATCTAAACACATACTTTTAACACAGTTATCATTGAATAATGGCAGCAGCTTCATCAGGTCTCCTTTTCGTATTGAGCCATCATCATTATTATTATTGTTACTATTAATATTATACAAATGCTTTTTGTCCTGCATTTATTTAATAACCACATATCTAAACTTATTTATAAATAGAACTTTGTCTCTGTAAGTGTGTGTGTGTGTGTGTGTGTGTGTGTGTGTGTGTGTGTGTGTATGTCCGTTACCTATAGACTCCGAAACGGCTGGGCCGATTATCTTGAAAATGTACACAGTTGTACTATGAGCGTCTGCGAGTGTTCTTAGCTAGGTTTTGTTTCGAGGTACCCCCGATAAATATCGATAATCGAAAAAATCGAGTTATAGAAGGAGTGGTCCGATTTTAATCAAAGTTGATACACTCATAGACAAAGACATAAGAAACGATAT
>JBBBDQ010000950.1:6522500-6745000 GCA_037127315.1 Ascarosepion bandense
ACCACGGAATTCGTGAGGAGCGACGCACTTCATCGAGCTTAATTCGTTACCCCTTCGTCACCAGGGCTCGTGGTACAGTTGGTATAACATCAGCTTAATAACCAAAACTGCCTGGGTTCGATTACCAGTAGTGGATGTGCACTGCTGAAGAGTCCCAAATATAGGACGAAACAACCGTCCAGTGCTTTCTGCATTCTGTTGAGGTCGAATATAAATCTCGATGATTTACTTAATTATATATATATATATATATATATATATATATATATATATATATATATATATATATATATATATAATCATTTCCTACCAAACGATGCTGGACTTGTGCGCAGGGGGATACAGTGCGAGAAATGAAAGGATAAATGATGAACGGGATTTAAGAAGATAAAAGATGGCAATTGACGTTGCGGTGTGTATGTGTGTGTGTATGTGTGTGTGTGTGTGTATGTGTGTGTGTGTGTATGTATGCATGTATATTTTTTAAAAATTGTTTCACCCCAAGCAAGACGGTAACGCCACAGATGCGCAGGGGGCTACATAAGAGAAAAAGATTAGCTGGGAGGAGAGTAAAGACTAAGACGAACCAGTTACAGGGGGTGTCAGAGAAAGGAGCAAGAGAAGGATGGGAATACAGGTGTGATGACAGTTGCACAGTTAGAGAGAAAGGAAAAAAATATGCAGGATGATATAGAAAGAACTGGAGTCAAGTGGTTAAGAGATGGGTATTGACATTACATTTAATTCTTGGAGGTTGTATCCGCCAGGAAAGCAAGAATATGGAAGAGGGGCACCAGTGACTTAAGTTCGTCGGAGCTGAAGCCATGAAAATATTTATAGAACAGACAGAGGGAAGCCACATCCCGTCGGTGAGAAAGCGGCTGGAGTCGGGCAGCCAGGTCGGTACCTATCACATTACTGATTCTTCTTTGGAGGCTGTCGAGAACCCTGAGATGAACAGTGGGGGCGCCTGACCATATATGACAGCAGACGGGCGGATGGTTTATCAGATGGCGATGAAAAGTTTTCAGATTAGCCCATCCGAAATCTGACCAAACATCAGTTTTTTCTTAACTTTATACGTTTAATCCTTTCTTTTAATCCGTTCTTTGTTGGGCAGGGAACTTTTCAGCACTACTTGTTTATTCTCATGAACATTTTCAATTCTATTCGTTTTTACCGGAAGCAAAATCTCAGTGTTTGCATTGTCACAAAAAGAAAAGCTTGATGGCTTCAAGCTGACGTTTCGAGACCATTTGAAAACAGGAAATTACAATAATTGCCCCCTTTTTTTGTTATAATGGGGTATAATCTCGAGCGAGAAGCGAACGATGTGGATTGAAAAAAAAAAAAACAAAAAAGAAAGAAAAGGAAAGGATTGAACTCGGATTGAATAGAGGTGGAAATTTTATGATAAGTTAAGGAATGAAACTGTGAACAATTTAAAAACAAATAGAAAAAAAACTTAAAAAAGAATAAACGTGAGCTGAAGAAAAACAGAATGAAGTAAAAAAAAAAAAAATGACGAACACCAAACTGTCGAAGGGGATTAGAACTAAAAAGAAAAAGAAGAAGAAAACAAAACAAGATGAAAAATTAGGACCAAAATTCGTAAAAGGAGATGATGACAGCAAGAAGATCTCAGTCGCTGCAGAAGAAGAAAAAGAAAAAGAAAAGGAAAAAGAAGAAAGAAGAAGAGAAAAAAGGAGGAATAAAGGGAAGAAAAATAACAAGAACAAGCGGAAAGAGAGTAGGAGCAAAATAATAATAAGAAGAAGAAGAAAAAGAAGAAGAAGAAGAAGAAGAAGTGAAGGAGGAGTGGAACAAGATGGAGAAAAAGAGGAATAATAATGATGATGGGCAAAATAAAAAGAGGAGAAGAAGGAGAAAGAGGGGGAATAAGAAGAAAGAGATAAAAGAAAAATACTTAGAACAGGAGGTATAATGAGAAGAAGTAAGTATAAAAGAAAGAAGAAGAAGAAGGAAAGAAAGAAAGAACAGAAGAGGAAGATAAGTAGGAGGAATAAGATAAATAATAATAAGATAGAGAAGAAGAAGAAGTGGAGGAGAAGTAGGAGGAATAATAAGAAAAACGATACGAAGAAGACGAAGAAAAGTAGGAAAGATAAAAAGATATAGAAGAAGAGGAGGAGAAGAAAGAAGGAAAGAAAGAAAGAAAGAAAGAAACGAAGAAGAAACAGAGAAAGAATGGGAGAAATAATAAGAAGAAAGAGATGAAGAAGAAGACGAAGAAAAAGATGAATAACAAGAAAAAGAAAAATAGTAACAGGAGGAAGAATAAGAAAAGAGACAAAAAAGAAGACGAAGAAGAGGACGAAAATGAGAAGAAAGAGAGGAAGAAGTGGAGGAGGAGTAGGAAAAATAATATGAAAAAAGAGATGAATAAAAGAAGAAATATAAAAGAATACAAAAAAAGAAAAAGTATAGAAAGAATAATGAGAAGAAAGAAGTGAATAAGACGAAGAAGAGGGGTAATAATAAGAAAAAAGAGAAGAAAAAATGGAGTAGTTGTAGGACGAACAATAATAATAAAGGCAAGAAGAAGAAGAAGAGGTGGAATAATAAGAAAAAAGAGAAGATGAATAATAATAATAATAATAATAATAATAATAATAATAATAATAAGAAGAAGAAGACGAAGAAGAAGAAAAAGAAGAAGAAAAAGAAGTGGAGGATAAGTAGGAGGAGCAATAAGACTTAAGCAATAAAGAATAATAATCTATCTATCTATCTATCTATCTATCTATCTATCTATCTATCTATCTATCTATCTATCTAAACCAGTTCATTATCTCTTTCATTCTTTTTCTTTCTTTCTCGTTTTATCTATCTATCTATCTATCTATCTATCTATCTATCTATCTATCTATCTATCTATTAGTTTGTTCTATCGCCATAAAATTACACGCTAATAAGCAGCTTAGTATTACATTTTGGAATCTAGTGGCGATGCAGAACAAGTATGACGATCAAATGTCGATTCGACCTGCCCATAAAAACAAAACAGAACTAAAAAAATGGCACTGACGCCATACGAGTCCACAAAAAAGATGATACGCTTAGTAATTCGGAATAGATCGGGAAAACCTTTTAAAAATTATGTACACATATATATGGGGGAGGTAAGTTTATCTTTCTGTCTTGTAAACATCCCCAAAATATCTACGAGGCGGTACAGAGGCATTGGCACCCTAAACACACACACACACACACACACACACACACACACACACACACACACACACACACACACACACAGATATCTAAACTTATTTATAAATGAAACTTTGTCTCTGTGTGTGTGTCTGTGTGTGTGTGTGTATCCGTTATCTATAGACTCTGAAACGGCTGAACCAATTTTCTTGAAAATTTACACAGTTGTACTATGAGCGTCTGCGAGTGTTCCTAGCTAGGTTCTGTGTCGAGGTACCCCCGATAAATATCGAAAATCGATAATCGAAAAAATCGGGTTATAGAAGGAGTGGTCCGATTTTAATCAAATTTGATACACTCATAGAAAAAGACATAATAAACCATATTCAGAATTTTCAAGGTTTCAGTTTTTGCAGTAGTGTATAAAATCGATAATATATACATATATAAAAGCCAAGATGTTTGTGTGTGTGTCTGTTTATCTGTCTGTATGTCTGTATTTTTTCAGCCTTTTTATTTTAGTTTTTGCTTCGGGTTTGGCTCTAAATAGATATAATTGTAGTTCTTAGTCTCAGCCATGATACCATTTACTCAGAGGACTTATTTAACCTTCAAAATTCAGTTTACGAGGAAAAACCTATTTGATATCGATACTAGGAAATCAAAATTTGACTTGCATCCATTCATTTTTCTTTCTGTCTCCGGTTTCGCTTTAACTAGAAACAACTATTGTTTATTAGTCTTTCATGCCAACGTCCAAAAAGTCTGAGTTTTAAAGCTTTCATTTCACCCGAGCAACGCCGGGCTATACTACTAGTATATATATATATATATATATATATATATATATATATATATACCTTTCCCATATATATATATATATATATATATATATATATATATATATATATATATATGATAAAATATAGTTTTAAGGTTTGCTATATTTATGGATTAACGTGCTCAATATTAGGAACAGAGCGTATATAAATACGAAAAAATAGGAAATATATTTACTTTTCAGGTATTAAAAATCGTCTTTTGCAAAAGAAACTAATCAGTGATCATTACAAGGATTCCAAAACAAATAATAACACAATAGACACAACCGGAAAAACTCGAAGCGGACAGATAATACATATGGAGGATGCGGTAGAAATTCGGTGAGGTAATATCGGGACTTAAGGTCGCACTGCACATTCGTCATCTTTCTCCTTCCGTCACGTGTGCTGATTCCTTTTACTTCTTCATCCAAAGACATTCCTTAGGCAAAAATACCTTTAAGAAAGGTATTAATCCGTCTCTTCCCCCAGTTATGGATTAAATAACAGAACAGATTGGGTTCTATAGCTTTGGCTGGCAACTAGTCTACCGCAGAAAGTAATGGCAACGTAATGAGGGATAATCTTCAGCCCAGTCAGTCATGTCTCTTTCGAGACATGATCGCCCAAGCGTGTATCACGTATGGCACTTAACTGACTGAATGATTAGTAAGCTTGTCTCGCTAGATCATTTACGACTGAGTAGTGAGTTCCATCATCGCAGGGTGAAATTTACTTCCGGACTTGTGTCACATTTCAAATATGCTTAGTAATTCTGTGGCGGATAGGAAATTAAGAATTAGAATCAACCTTCTTCTTCAATTTTACAAAAATTCACAATGACGCGTGAAATCCTGGTTTTTCCCAAATAAAAAAAAGGATTGACATCGTGCTTAAAATAAAAAGTCGAAACCTGATTTCGCGAGTAGATGTTAAGTTGATTTTCTGACCAATGTAAGCGATTTTCAAGACCAAAAAGACTTAGAGATCCAGTGCAAAAATCAAAATGACTATAAAAGGCTGCGGTCAGAGTCAGTCAGACAGTCAGATGGGAGCAGAGAGAGAGAGAGAGAGAGAGAGAGAGAGAGAGAGAGAGAGAGAGAGAATTAAAATGTAACGGGAGAAACTTCAAGTTGACCGGACTTAAGGTCGCACCGCATATTCGTCATCTTTCTCCTTCCTTCACGTGTGTTGATTCCTTTTACTTCTTCATCCAAAGACATTCCTACCAAACAAACGTTCATACATACATGCATACATACAAACATACGTACGCATAAACTCTTTCTAACAGCTCTTGATACCCTTAACTTTCTCATTGAACACTAACTTCTACTATTCTTGTTATCCTGTTACATCAATAAACTTCTGTTTTAACATGAAAAATGTATATTTTTATTTTTCCACTATTCCACACTAATCCACACATTCCAACCTGCTGACTGCCTTCTGATGAAAACTTTCTGATGAGGACAACACATAAATCTGTAAGCTGTAGGGAGTTCGGTTATGTATGACACAAGGCCAAATCAAGAGACAGTAACCATCTCCATATAGCTTCAAACACTTATACTTGCAGGACAGACTGAAGGCATGAGACACAGAAGATAACAACGCATGAAGTACCTAGCAAGCCTGGGTAAATGAATGTCAGAACAGAGTTTAGGAGAGATCTACGGATATCGTGGACTGAGCATACAAGTAACGACGAGGTGTTAGAAAGAATGGCAACAAAAAGGAAATTGATGCTGAGCATCAGGAAGAGACAACTGAAGTTCCTGGGACATGCAATGAGGAAAGAGAGCCCGGAGAACCTGATACTGACTGGACAGATAGAAGGAAGGAGAGACAGAGGAAGGCAGCGGATAACATATTTGCAGGGCCTGATCAGGTGGATGACGGAACGGGGGTTGCCAGGAGCAACAGGAGCAAACATACTAAGAGCCACAAGGGATAGGAAGACGTGGAGAGCCATGATAGCCTACGTCCTGAAGGGACAGGGCACATAGAAGAAGAAGAAGAACAAACACATTTTTATGAGCTACAAAATAGAGGATATTTTAGAGACATAAACTGACACGGTACTTAGAAAAAAAGATAAGTAGGTGAGAAGTATACATATTAATTAGCATGACCTTTAAATCGTTTAACTTGGTTCAAATATTGAGAACTAACAGTATAGCCCGGCGTTGCTCGGGTGAAATGAAAGCTTTAAAACTAATCCATGGACCTGGAGCACAGACTCTTTGGACGTTGGCACGAAAGACTAAAAAGCAATAGTTGTTTACAGTTAAAGCGAAACCGTAGACTGAAAGAAAAATGAATGGATGTAAGTCAAATTTTGATTTCCTAGTATCGATATCAAATAGGTTTTTTCCTCGTAAACTGAATTTTGAAGGTTAAATAAGTCCTCTGAGTAAATGGTATCATGGCTGAGACTAAGAACTACAATTATACCTACTTAGAGCCAAACCCGAAGCAAAAACTAAAATAAAAGGGCTGAAAAAACACAGACATACAGGCAGATAAACAGATCTTGGTTTTTATATATGTATATATTATCGATTTTCTACACTACTGCAAAAACTGCAACCCTGAAAATTCTGAATATGGTTTCTCATGTCTTTGTCTATGAGTGCATCAAATTTGATTAAAATCGGACCACTCCTTCTATAACCCGATTTTTTCGATTATCGATTTTCGATATTTATCGGGGGTACCTCATCACAAAACCTAGCTAAGAACACTCGCATACGCTTATAGTTCAACTGTGTAAATCTTCAAGACAATCGGTTCAGCCGTTTCAGAATCTATAGGTAACGGACACACACACAGACAAAGTTCCATTTCTAAATAAGTTTAGATAACTTATCACAAGCTTTTCGTAATAAACTGTCGGAATTTTTATCTATTCCTTTTGCAATTGAGTCAGTGTTATGGCCACATGTTTATTTCTATTTTATATCCATATACTTTCTATTATATTTTTTGTTTCGACTCAATAACCATTAAACCATTTGCACATCCATTAGATTGATGTTATAGAGTACAAATCCTATATCATTAATGAACAAAAACACACAAAGTAACGACTAAAAACATTTTGGAAAACCCAGACCAAAGCAAATTTCTCGAGTCAGTGCGAACTGGATCCTGATTGGATGGCAAATGGAGAATTGATATGTGATGTCCGTCAAAATTTTTTTCACACCTAAAGTGAAAATGCTTGCTGGAGCCGGTCCCATGACCAGATATAACTACTTAAGGGCATTCCGTAACCGGTCAAGACAGTCCGACATGGGAGCAGTTAGCTGACAGACCATGTGGCAATGTAACAAAAGACATTTCAAGAAGCCAATGTAGGGCACGTCACAGTTTCATCCAACCTCTTTTTCCAATTTTCCTTTTCTTCATTTTCACACCACGCCACCAAAGAGAGCAACGACAAGAACAAAACGCATTAAGTACAATTTCTTTATTTGTTTTACCTTCTCTCTCACTCTATGCCCCCCCCCCCCCCCCAAAAAAAAAAAAACAAAAAAACAAAAACAAAGAAGGGACATAAGAAGACTTTACATTTTGATACAACACAACCATGAACCCTAAACTTCTGTGGATATTTTAAATCCCTACATTTCTCTTTGAACAATTTTAACTACACAACTAAATGCATTTTCTCAATGAACACAAATATGTTATAGTGCTCAGTTTACAAAATTTTAATTATATTACACTTTCGTCATTTTGTTAATAAATCTTTGCATTAATGTACACACGAAATATTTTATCCTTTCATATTTCAACATCCAACCTGCAAACTTCTGATATTTAAATTGTGGGAACGTCGGACGTGTTTGGCACAAGGCCAATTTACCAAGCATCATTGATGCCCCTTTAATTTTTATGAAATACCTCCCTTAACGAATTGTACCACACGTTGACAGTTAAACATAATCAGTAAAAGTAATGTAAATACTAAGATTTTCAGAATGAATTGTTTTATTTCTTCATTTTTGGCAGCACTTGTACTTTGTACACCATCTTTAAATTTGTTTTTTTCAGCGCAGTTTTATCGATTTTTTAAAAATATATATTTTGCGGATATGCGTTGTGGTGCAGTGGATATCGACTCGGAACGACAAATCGGGATGCTGAGTACGAATTCCAGTTGAATTCCTTGCATTCATTTACGCACAAATACCCTTGGGAAAGGTATTAATCCGTCTCTTCCCTCCAGTTATGGGTTAAATAATAGGACAGATTTGGTTTTATAGCCTTGGTCGGCAACCAGTCTACCACAGAAAGCAATGGCATCCTACTACGGGATAATCTTCTGCCCAGTCAGTCATGTCTCTTTCGAGACATGATCGCCCAAAGCGTGTATCACATATGGCACTTTAACTGACTGACTTATCGATTATTACATAAAGTTTTGGGCAAGTAGATCTATTGGAGCCCATCATTATTCAGTTCATATCAGAGCTGATCTTCACGTGTATCACCTTGCTATTGATTCAATCGTGGGCATCCGTCTATGAACCTTTACATTCAGTGAAGTGGTGTCATTTTTGTGGAGTTATTTTTGCAGTGGAGGCTAGTATTTGTGCTAAAGTCAGTCCTAATCGGTTTGGCGTACAAAACGTTAGGAACTTGATATAATATGTATTACGCAGTGTAATCTTGCCAGGTCGCTGACTACTTTCGTATTCGACTAGCTGTCAACTACTATCGTCCAACATCAACTGACCCTTGTTTTTCTTACTACTCCTACTTAAATTAGGTGGGAGAGTCTATTCACTATAGAATAGGTGTGTTTCACCATAACAGTCATCAATGCACTAGTTGCATACATCATTGTAGAGCCTAGTTTCCCTCATTTTGTGAGATGATCGTTGACCCTACAAGAATGTTCATCCACTTCTTGATAGTTTTTATTGTCATTCACCTTCTTTACCAGAAAACTCTGGTGACAGGATTAGGGTTAGGGTATAAGATACACACCTTATATAATCCATCAAACAACTAAAACACACAAAATAAATTGCACACCCGCAAAAAGGGATTCAAACGACCTTTTCACAAGTCAGTGCGAAAAATCATATTCTGAATCCTGATTGGTTAACAAATCGAGAAATTCAAAATAAGCCAGCGAAACTGTTTTTTTTTTTACAGCTAAAGAAAAAATCGTTCTGGGAGCCTCCCCACGTGACCTGAATTCTATATTTAAGGAGGTCTTCTGACCGGTCACAGACAGTCTGTCAGAGGGAAGCAGTAGCTGACAGCATCTCATCATGTAAAAAAGAAACTTCAAACTGACTCGCCCTCATTGCCAATTTTCTTTTCATCTTCTTCACTCTACGCCAACCCGGACGCAGGGTCCGTCAGTTTCATTCACCCTCACTTTCAACGCCCTCTTCTTCATTTTCACACCACGCCGCTAAAGAGGACAACACAACAACCAAATGAACACACATGTTAAGTACCACTCCTTTATTTGTTTTGCCCTCTCTTTCTCTCAACCTGTCGCGACCTACTAAAAAGAGGAAGGATCAAAAGCCTTACAATCCGATGCTGCACAAGCATGAGCCCTAAACTCATGCGGACATTTTAAATACCCACATTCCTCTACGAATAATCTTAATACAAAACAGCATGCATTTTCTCAATGAACATTTTTTTCTCACAACTATATTATAGTGTTCAGATAACAAAATTTCAATTATATTTTTCTTCTTACTTTTTTCATTTTATTAACCAAGCATCACCGACGCCCCTACAAGGGTTAGTCACCGATGACTTGACCAGATTCTAAGAAAAGACAAAGTTAGAATGGTAAAAAACGTAATGGAAATTTAGGAAGAACAAAAGGAAGAACATTTTATAAAGAATTTTTTACGAGAAGCAAAAGTGGAAGGATAGTGGGTCGCTTATCCATTATTTTCCAGTTGTAGTGGAATTCCGTTCTAGTGAAGGGTAATTGTATACCGTTGCAGGTTAACGGAATTTGGCCTTGTGGTAGATAGCGTACTATAAGTCAAAAATGATTATAAATCAAGAAAGGCAATTTGAGTAGAAAATAACATTTATATATCTGCACATATCAATTAATGTTTTACAATTAAAGCAATACTTGAATATAGGTCCAACGGAGGTTAAAATCTTCATGGAAAATAATAATGCTGAAAAAGATAATGAGTGCTTAGGAATGTGAGAAGCTGAGGTATGTGAGGAATGTCTTTGAAGTAGTCGCTCCTTAGGTCAGTAAGTACTTTTGAGACAGGGGAGAAGGAAAGAGGCAAGCATAGTAGCCGCTCGACTTAGGTCAAGAGGATTGGTTACACTCTTCTCCTCAGTCTCTGCCCGTCTGTCTGTCTGGGTGCTTTTTGTCTCGGCTTTTTATATCTGCTTTTTGGATCAAAACAGCTCGTTTTGGGATTTCACACTTGTATTTGATTCTGGGCTTCCCATTGGCTGGTAAATAAAATTCGCGTAGGTTCGCGAAATGGAAATTTGATATTTGATTAATTTTTATTTTTCAACCGGAACATCTGCGCCAACTCGGATGCGCAACGGCGACTTTTGTTCATTTGCTTTTTGATCGGTATAGAGCAAACATCTGGTCCCTCGCTTTTGCTCGGTATCACCACAGAAGGAAGACGAAGAAACGAAGGAAAAAAGGGAAATGAAATAATGAAGAAAAAGGGGAAAACGAAGAGAAATTAAAAGACAAAATAGAAAAAGAAGAAGAAAGTAAAGAAGAAAAACCACGAAGAATAATAATAAGAAAACATATCCGCTGACGAGTGACACTTAAAGTTTTGAAAGATTTACGAGATACAAGATTCAACTCAGTTGCTGATTGAACTATTAAACGCATGCGAACAGGTTAGCAGATTTTGCTATGAAGCTATCCAATTTGTTTAAACGCCTCAAAAAGAACTTTGTGAACCTATTCAATGATCGATCACAGGTTCATTTTCGTAAGTTATTGTTACTGTTGTCCTTCTAGCAGTATAAATAAACTCGGTAACAATGGCTTTATGGAACTAATTTATCCTGCGGCGAATTGAAAGCAGATAATGCAGAGGTAAACATTGTTAAATCGAATATGGAACAAAGCCTTAAATAATACGTCATATCCCGCATCTAAAGGTTTTTGAATTCAATATAACTAATGAAAATGGATTCGCATCCTTTGTATCGACACATCAGTGAGATTTCTTTAGAAAGTCTACTCATCAATATTATCATCAGGTTTTGTTAGTTTACTGCTAGACAAAGCCCCTTTCTCAAACCTTTCCATGACGACCGTGACGACGCCATTCTCATTTATATGTTACTATCAAATCAGTCTACTCCCTGTCACGTTTTTGGAACCACCTCTTAATTTCTGTTGTATCCAGATCTACTCTGATCCGAAGTGGTAACATCTGTTAAGGTCTCAGCTATGGACAAGGATTGAACCCCCAAACACGATGAAAGTATTAAAATACGTTTTTATAGTAAAAGCTACCAACAATACCATATAGTAGAATTACCAACAATACATTTTTTTTAATCATTTCACCCCGAGCAAGGCGGAAACGCCACTGATGTGCAGGGGGGTTACAAAAATGTAAAAAGATTAATTAGAAAAGAGTGAGGAGTACAAACTAGTTAGAAAGGAACAATAGAAAGCTGAGAAAGCAGGTGCGATGACAGATACATAGGTGGAGAGAAAGGGAAGGTTATACAGGGGAGGGGTGAGAGCTAGAGTCTAGTGCTTAGTAGATGAGTATTGACTTTGCATTTGAATTACCAACAATAAACTTTATAGCTAAATGACCAATAGTGCATTTTATCTGCAGTTAAAGCCAGACACTACCAGCCATAATTATTAGGATACCCCATTTTTTTTTTAAAGAAATGATGTATTTCATACTATTTTTAGTATTTATTGCCAAGTGGATAATTCTAAATGAAAATAGAAAGGTTCTTTTGTTATTATTACTTTGCAAAATTTTACAAGGAAAGGAAGCAAAGATGAACTCCTCCAAATCACCCTAAATTTCCTTCATTCTTTCATTGATGAAACTTCAATATAGGTAATTATTAAATATTTATTTGATGTACATGTTATTGTGCAATATTAACAAAAGAAACATTTTATTTTCATTTACAATTATTCACTTGAAAAAGTATGAAATACATGATTTTTTAAAATACTGGGGTGGCCTAATAATTATGGCTGGTAGTGTATGTTTCAAATGTGTCTTTTTTATAATTGCTACACCTCCAAGCAAGGCAATACTGCCACTGGTGAGCAGGGTGTTACAATGAGAGGAGGCGGATAACAGAAAAGAAAACATTGTAGGTGATGTTGTAGAAATGGTAAGAGAGAGGTGAGAATCACAGGGATAGAAGATGGCAGTTGACATTGCATTTAAACTTTTGGAGATTGTAGCTATCCGGAAAGCAAGCATGGGGAAAAGAGTTCCATCGGCAGAAAGTGCGAGAAAAGAAACTGATGAAGTAGAATTGGCGGTTACATTTGCCTATTTTGACGGTAAAAGGGTGGGACCTAGTTGCCAGTCTAGTTGCACGGGTAAATTGATGAGCGTGGGGCACCAGGGAATAAAGCTCGTCAGAGGAGAAGCCGTGAAAATACTTGTAGAAAAGACAGAGGGAAGCCACATTCCGTCGATGAGAAAGTGGTTGAAAGCGAGTAGCCAAATCGGGATCACCTACATTGCAGATTCTTCTTTGGATTTTGTCGAGAATTCCGAGATAAACAGCTGGAACATCTGATCAGATATGGGAAGAGTATATTTAGATGTCGGCATTAAATAACCCATACATTTATCAACCGTTACATTTGAAGCAGAAAAAAAAATTATAGTCATTTTTAGCAACACAGTTTTGCGGTTATTTTTTTTTAACCATAACTCACACACCTGAAGATGATCTCAGAAAGAGTGAAAGAACTTGGGTACATTGAGTAATGAATGATAATAACATCTGTCTATCCCTGAGTATGAACCGATTTTATTAAAAATAAGCAGACACAATGTTTGCAATTTATTTAATGTAACACACACACACACACACACACACACACACACACACACACACACATATATATATATATATATATATATATATATATACTAACAGTATAGCCGGGTGTTGCTCGGGTGTAATGAAAGCTTTAAAACTAATCCATGGTTCTGGAGCTCAGACTCTTTGGTCGTTGGCACGAAAGACTAAAAAGCAATAGTTGTTTCCAGTTAAAGCGAAACCATAGACTGAAAGAAAAATGAATGGATACAAAGCAAATTTTGATTTCCTGCTATCGATGTCAAATAAGTTTTTTTCGCCGTCAACTGAATTTTGAAGGTTAAATAAGTCCTCTGAGTAAATGATATCATGGCTGAGACTAAAAACTACAATTATACTTACTTAGAGCCAAACCCGAAGCAAAAACTAAAATAAAATGGCTGACAAAATACAGACATACAGGCAGATAAACAGACACACACACAAACATCTTGCCTTTATATATATATATATATATATATATATATATATATATATATATATATATTATCGATTTTCTGCACTATTGTAAGAACTTCAACCATGAAACTTCTGAATATCGTTTCTTATGTCTTTGTCTATGAGTGTATCAAATTTGATTAAAATCGGACCCCTCCTTCTATAACCCGATGTTTTCGATTATCGATTTTCGATATTTATCGGGGGGTACCTCGACACAAAACCTACCCAAGAACACTCGCACACGCTTATCGTACAATTGTGTAAATTTGCAAGAAAATCGGTTGAGCCGTTTCGGAGCCTTTAGGTAGCGGACACACACACAGACATACACGCACATACAGACAAAGTTCCATTTATAAATAAATTTAGATATAGCTTCAAGATATGCTACGTATTCAGTCAGTTAATACGTGAAATACGCTCAGGCGATCATGTCTCGAAAGAGACATGACTGACTGGGCAGAAGATTATCCCGCAGTAGGTTGCCATTGCTTTCTGCGGTAGACTGGTTGCTGACCAAGGCTATAGAACCCAATCTGTCCTGTTATGTAACCCATAACTGGAGGGAAGGGACGGATTAATACCTTTCCCTTTATGTATTAAAGGGTTAATAATAGAGATAGAGCGTATGCGTTTAGGCATGTCGATTGCGTTTAAGTATGAATTAGGCTGTCGCCGCTGGGATTTGACTTAATGTTGTTCACACACACACCCACACACATAATATATATATATATATATATATATATACACACACATTAGAATGCATTTTCTAATAACCCGGCAGATTTTTGTCACAATAAATGTTAGTTTTTGTGGATACTTGTATCTGAGTAGACGTTCCGTTTATTTATGAAACAGTGCCCGAGAAATCTTATTAAATAAAAAAATTGCGCTCTCCGGTACGAAGGTTCCGTACTTATCGAAGATCGTAAATTTTGTAATTTTGTCAATCTTTTCATTTGTATTCTTCACTTCTTAAAATAATGACCTGTATTTTTACTTATGATTATAATAATATTTTGTTAATTTTTTAAACTCACGTACCTAACGAGGCAAAAGTCATAGAACTCGCAAGTCGTTTTTTCAATCATTAATTTATAAATTATGATTCATAATAGTGAGTTAAGTTCCATACGTGATACACGCTTGTGCGATCATGTCTCTTTAGAAACATAACTGACTGGGCAGAAGATTACCCTGCAGTAGTTTGCCATTACGCTCTGCGGTAGACTGGTTGCCATCTATTAAAACCCACTTTGTCCTGTTATTTGACCCATAACTAGAGGGAAGAGACAGATTAATACCTTTCCCAAGGGTATTTGTGCGTAAGTGAATGCAAGGAATTCAACTGGAATTAGAACTCATTCCGAGCTGATAGCCACTGCACCACAACGCACATCCAGAATTATTTCATGTGCGTTGTGGTGCGGTGAATAGCGGCTCAGAATGAGAAATCGGGGAGCCGAGTTCGAATTCCAGTTGAATTAGTTGCATTCACTTACGCGCAAATACCCTTGGAAACGGTATTAATCCGTCTCTTCCCTCCAGTTATGGGTTAAATAACAGGACAGACTGGGTTCTATAGCTTTGGCTGGCAACCAGTTTACCACAGAAAGTAATGGCAACCTACTGCGGGATAATCTTCTGCGAAGTCAGTTATGTCTCTTTTAAGATATGATCGCCTAAGCGTGTATTACGTATGACACTTAAATGACTGACTGATTCATCATAAAATTCAAATTGTAAAACCATGATATTCTCGCATGTATTTCTATCATATATCAATATGTATATCATATAAATGATATACTATACATAGTAGTAATAGGCATTCATTTATTTCGTGAGATAATTGTAAAATCCTACCTGATCAAAATTCTGCCATTTTGTGAGCAATGTTTAAGTGGCAGAAGAATTTGAATAATGGAATGAAGATCCCAGATTGCTCTCTCTGCTTTCTGTGTTGTCTTATGATTTGTAAGATTCAATTTCTATTTTTTTCCATTTATCATAGCTCCTTCTTGAACAGCGTGGCACCGTTGTTATAATCTGCCAGCTGTTCCTAGCCACCAGAGTCGATGCAAACGTCCTTGAAAACGTAGTGCAGATTGGCCTACCTGACGGTGTCCTGTGTCCAGCTCACCGTACATGATGTCATTTGGTATACGACTGTCATTCATTCGATGTACGTGACTCATTCATGTGAAGACGACGTTGAGAAAGAAGATTCACGCCCCAAGATTCTGCTTGCTCTGGCACAACCGTGTTGGTGATGCCGAGGTTACATCGTAGGCAGTGGATTTCCAGCCCGACGTTTGTTGACTAGGTTTCGCTACCGGTATAGTGGCTTGCTTATCTATTCTTTTCTGTTAGCTAGTAGTGGAGAGTCCGTTCTAGTGAAGGGTAGTTGTATACTGTTGCAGGTTAACGAAATTTGGCCTTGTTGTAGATAGCCCACTATAAGTCATAAAGAAAGGTTATAAACCAAGAAAAGCAAATTGAGTTGAAAGATAACATTTTATATATAACACATATCAATTAATGTTTTTACAATTGAAGTAATACATTAAGTATAGGTCCAACGGAGGTTAAAACGTTTATGGCAATAAAATGCTGAAAGTGAATTAATGCTTAGCAATTTGGGAGCGTGTAAGTAAGGAATGTCTTTGATGTATTCGCTCCTTAGGTCAGTAAGTAGTTTTTGAGGTAGGGAAGAAGGAAAGAGGCAAGGGAGGCGAGCGTAGTAAGCCGCTTGACTTTGGGAGATACTAATTATTCTCTTCTCCTTGAGCCGGTTTACCTATCGATACTTTCTGCATCCGTTTTTTATATCTTCTTTTTGGATCACAGCAGCTCATTTGGGATGTCACACTTGTATTTGGTTCTAGGCTTCCCATTGTCTGATAAATAAAATTTGCGTAGGCTCGCTAACTGGAAATTTAATAATTAATTATTAGTTTTCAACCGGAACATCTGCGCGGAGCCGGCGGCGCAGCGACGACTTTTGGTTATTTGCTTTTTGGTCGTGAAAGCGCAAACATCCGGTCCATCGCTTTTACTCGGTATCATCACACCGTAAAACAGAGTACTAAGGATAGATGGTTGGAATACCGTCAGCTTGGTGCGCAAGTTAAGGTGGCTGTTGTCCCATACTCTATTGTTCAATTTAGGCACCAATCTGCCGCTTACAGAAACATGTATCTAAATAAATAAACGGCAAATTCTGTCTGTCTGTGTGTCTGTTAGTCCGCTAACTCGGGCCGCACTTGCTCTTTTTGAAATCAGGATGAAGTCGGGATTGGAAATTTGTCCTTCATTTGGTGCATGATCATCCAACATTGGAATTTGTGTCCGGAATAAGAGGGGACAGATGAAAATTTGTGTCCGGAATAAGAGGGGACAGATGAAAATTTGTGTCCGGAATAAGAGGGGACAGATGAAAATTTGTGTCCGGAATAAGAGGGGACAGATGAAAATTTGTGTCCGGAATAAGAGGGGACAGATGAAAATTTGTGTCCGGAATAAGAGGGGACAGATGAAAATTTGTGTCCGGAATAAGAGGGGACAGATGAAAATTTGTGTCCGGAATAAGAGGGGACAGATGAAAATTTGTGCCCGGAATAAGAGGGGACAGATGAAAATTTGTGTCCGGAATAAGAGGGGACAGATGAAAATTTGTGCCCGGAATAAGAGGGGACAGATGAAAATTTGTGTCCGGAATAAGAGGGGACAGATGAAAATTTGTGTCCGGAATAAGAGGGGACAGATGAAAATTTGTGTCCGGAATAAGAGGGGACAGATGAAAATTTGTGTCCGGAATAAGAGGGGACAGATGAAAATTCAAATTTTAAAATAATGAAGAAAAAATAGTGATTTTAAAAGTTTAAAATTTATTTTGAGTTGAAAGTTACAAAAAGTATTAAGTTTTGTGAATTCAATTTTTTTTGTTTTAAATTCAGTTTAAAATATCACCAAAATTTTGTGAATTGCGGAAATCAATTTTATTTCTTTAAAATGCCAAGAAATAAGAGTTAAAGTGAGAGATTTAGTGATGTGAGGTTTTTGGAATTCCGCAGAGTTTGTGATTTGAAGAACTCAACTGAAGTTTTACGGAATTTGAAGAACTCATTTTTCGGCCTGAGTTGGTATTTCGACCCAATTCTGATTTTTAGTACAACTCAGTTATCGGCCGGAATTGGACTCGTAGTCCGAATCAGAGTTAAAAGGAGGTTTTGAAGTTTAATGGGGGTGAATTGTAGGAATTCAAAGTCATTTGTTCTTAAGTATCATTACAGACCAGATGTCCATTTAATTTGGGACCGGAGGCCCAATTATGCTCTCTCCCAGAAGCTAGCTTGAAAGTCCACGCAAACAAATTATAAATAAAATTTATTGACTTACAATTAATTTAAATTAATTTATAATTATTTAAATGTTTTGTAATTGAGTGATTTTAATAACAATACATTTTTAACAACATTATTTTTCTCAAATAGTATTTTATTTCTTGTTGTTTGTTTCTTTTGTTATGATTCACGTCGAGAGTCCCAACCTCCCAAGTCCTTTTTTTTATCTTGACTGGGTCAGTCTTTAATTTTCCCATCGCACTATCCCTTCCCATGCCGTTAGCCAGAATTCGACTTGATTCCACCGTTTGGCGGAATACAGCAGCCACTCTGAGTTTATGTTGGGTGGACGGGTTTTACTAACATTTGTTTATTTTTAGACAAAATTCAATTATCAAGAGATAAAGATTTAAGTTTAAAAACATACATTAATTGCTTCAAAATTACTTTGTTTACATTACTGGTACGAAAATAAATAAAAGTTACCAGATATTAACGGTCCTTGTAAGAGATGCGCATAATGATGTGTTTTACTTTAATGACTTTTTATAGCTTAATCGTTAAAGAACACCTGGCGTGAAGGTAAGTGCCATACGTGATACACGCTTGAGCGATCATCCCGCAGTAGGTTGCCATTGCTTTCTGCGGTAGACTGGTTGCCAACCAAGGCTATAGAACCCAATCTGTCCTATTATTTAACCCATAACTGGAGGGAATAGACGGATTAATACCTTTCCCAAGGGTATTTGCGCGTAAGAGAATACAATGGATTCAACTGGAATTAGAACTCGGCTCCCCGGCTTCTCGTTCCGAGCCGATATCCACTGTACCACAACGCATAAAACTTTTGAACTTTAGATTAGCTAATATTAAATTCACTGTTTAAAAACAGGGATTTGAAATATGTGGGGGTCTGCTAGCAGCGGCGATTCTTTTATAAGCTTCAAAAATTTATAAAACTGAGCAGTCTCTGATTTTGATAAGATTTATCTTATTTTCCCAATTATTTGTTTTATCGCATTTATTTTTGTGCTTCAAAAAGAATTTGTAGAGAAAAAATCAATGCAAACAAATCGCAATGTTCTGTATTGACATTAATATTAACCCTTAGATTTTGTTTTGAAATTAATCTCACTTGTGTTCCAGCAGCTCCAGAGTGAAAACGAGGATCGAATGTTTTGTAATATTTTAGTTTGTTTTGGGTTATTTATCCCCTAATTTTGTTTTCATATCATTACATCTTTAGATTGTAGGATAAAAAAATTAAGAATTAAAATCAACCTTCTTCGCTTTTACAAAAATTCACAATGACGTGAGAAATCCTGGTTTTTCCCAAATAGAAAAAAAAAGACCACGTGTTTAATGAAAAAGTCGAAACCGGATTTTTGCAAGTAGATATTAAATTGATTTTTGACCAATGGAAGCCACTTGCAAGACCAAAAGGGACTTCGCGATCCAGTGCAAAATTCTAAAGGACTAGATAAATGACCTCGATCAGCGTCAGTCTGTCAGTCAGTCAGTCAGTCAGATGGGAGCAGCGAGAGAGACATAACTAAAATGTAACTTCAACCACAAATCGATCCGGATATTAGGTCACGTCGCATCTTGTTTTTTTTTTCTTCTTTCTCGTGTGCTGATTTATTTTACTTCTCCATCCAAAGATATTCCTACTAAAACAAACGCTAATACATACATACGTACGTACGCATAAACTCTTTTCAACAAATTATTCCTACGAACATTTCTTGATACCCTTAACTTTCTAATTGAACATTAATTTCTACTACAATTCATGTTATCCTTTTCATTAATAAATTTCTATTTTAAACGCAAAATATATATTTTATTATTTCACACAAATATACACTATTTCCAACCTTCTGCTGCCAACCTTCTGCTGCCAACCTTCTGATGATGAAAATTCTGGATAAAACTTATAAAACTTATAAGCTGTAGGAAGATGTATGACACAAGGCCGAATTAATAAACATTAACCATCTCCCTACGTCTTCAAGATATATTTTTATAAAATATAAAGTGTAGAATAAAATTTTATGTCATGGGTTTCGTTACCCTTTTTGAAGGTTCACCTTTGAATATGGGGTATTATGGTATACGAAGGATTGGGAAGTGACGGACTATTCCTTTTGGTGAATGAACAAATTATAATGAGTGATTGGGTCGGTAGTCTGATATATAGGATAGAAAGTGAAAACCAGCCTTAACCCACTCACCCTTTGGTCGTGTGTCGCATTTATTATAAAAATTACAATAATAAACACCCTGTTTTGAGTTGTTTCTTTATGTGACCAAAATTTTTCTGGTACTCGTAAATGATGGACAACCTATTGTCCTCCATGTTTGTTCAAGCACAATAGAAATGTCGCTTCCAGTAACCAACAATAACTTCACCGTATGACCATTTTATTTTCGTATTGCTAATAAATTTGAGCACTGTTCATCCACTTTCACTTGTAGATATGCGTCAGTTTACCACTGCTTAGAAAAATATCTTCCGGTGAGGGTAATGGGTATGTGTGGTTTTTCAGACAACCATAATCCGAGTGAAAAATCTGCACAGACGCGGTTCTTGTTATTCTTTTTCTTTACATGCACTCAATCTGAGAAGTCAACTTTAGAAATTACACCCACTTTCTCTAACCGTTCCAATTCTTGATTTACGGAATCGAGAGCTGAAAATTACCTGTTCCATTTTGGTTTGAATACTGGTCTTATGTTGTCTTTAAGTTTGAACTTGACCTCAGTTTTCTTAGAAATTCGTTTTGAGGTCAAAAACAAATTTTTCAGTTTCTTCAGATTTTTCTTTTACTGGCACATCCAATTTGTTGCAAAATGAATTTACAGGTAATTCCCATAAATCGAAAAGAACGATCCAATTCGTACACAATAAATTCGTCATACCTGTAAGAACACAGACTTTTGATTTGAAATTCATCTGCCTTTAATGATACGCTTCTTTTTTCCAGACACTCCTCTAGCAATTTTTCTGGTACTCGTAAATGATGAACAACCTATTGTCCTCCATGTTTGTTCAATCACAATAGAAATGTCGTTTCCAGTAACCAACAATAACTTCACCGTATGACCATTTTATTTTCGTATTTACGTATTTGCTTTTATTCATCCTTTTTAATTTCGTTTTTAGATAAAACAATATTTTATTTAAATTTTTACTTATTTCTTTTCTGTTTATATCAATAGTGAGAGATTTTGTGACAGACAAAGCCACACTTAAAGCAAACCTTATCCTTAAAAAAACAGTCTATTTGTAAATGTGATCCCCACACATACACAGGCATCATACTGGGATGTTTTCGTCTTATATTTTGCAAATTTTGTTTGTTTTATCGCTTGGACTCAAGAAATGTTCTTTTCTTCAATCCGGGTATTGTCTCTTTTTATATTTATCTGCCTCTTGCATTCCCCAGTCACCTTCTGTAGCGTAATTTGAGGGTCTTGCGCCATAATCGCCAAAATCCTTGATCTGATGGCTGTCCCTCGCCTCTGTAAGACGAAGGACGAAGATTAAACATTTGAATATGTCGACTGAAAAGTCGCCTTCCAATAATAAACACCCTGTTCTGAGTTGTTTCTTTATGCGACCAAAATTTTCACACGCATAAACATAAATGTGCGTGCAGGTGTTTGTATTTTCAAAAATAATTTTTCCCCAAGTAAGGTGATAAAGTTACTAAAACGCAAAGCATTGCTGGGGATGGGGGAGGAACTGAAAAAACGTTACTGATAAGAAAGGACAATGAATAGAACAGGTTTCAAGGAAACAAAAGATAACGATTGATGTTGCATTTGCATTTTGGTGGATTGTTAGGGCGCCGCTTCTATTTGACTACAAATGGACTTTCCCATTGCTATATATAGCAATGGTGGATTCTCTACGGGGGAGTCGGTACAGAGTCACTAGACTGACGACTCTACGACACTGTCAGTCTCTGCCTTCGGGTAGAGGGCGCTCTCTGCTTCCGAACAGAGAGCAATAACCCAGTCGTGGTTCCGCCGAAGGGTAGAAGCACAACTGGGCAAAAATAGACAGACATTTTTTGGCCGGGCCATATAACCCGGAAATCCCAGATATAAACTGACCATGTGTCATATGTTGCCCTTACTGGGAGGGGCGACTAAATAATGAGTCGTAGAGAGTCACTTGAGAGTCTCTAATGAGTTACTGAAGAGTCAGTGCGAGTCAGTGAAGAGTTAGTCACACTTCCGGTGGCGTACCGGAAGTAATCACGTATACACACGTCTTACGACGGATTGGTCTCTTGTATCTTTGTATTGTAAATATTACTAATCACTTCTGTACATATTAACCGTCTTTCCGCGGAATACAACTTATATTCTGATTCTGTTGTTGAGTTATTCATTTATACTTGGCGACATAACATAGATTGAAGTTGGCAGGACAGTATGAACTCCACAGCTGAGAAATGGAAGAGAAGAAGCTATTAGAATAGAACTTTCGGTTACATTTGGCAATTAAAATGTAGTGAAAAGATGAGACCTATCTACCAATCTAGTCAGTCAGCCAGTTGAGTGCCATACATGTTACAAGTTTGGGCGATCATATTTATTTCTACACATGACTGACCGGGCAGAAGATTTTCCCGCAGTAGTTTGCCATTACTTTCTGTGGTAGAGTTAAGGGAGAAGAGACGGACTAATACCTTTCCCAAGGGTGTTTACGCATAAGTAAATGCAATTGGAATTCGAACTCGGCTCTTTGATTTCTCCTTCGAATCAATAGCCACTGCACCACAACGTATATCCTAGTATCTAGTACTGAGCTTAAATTCGTGAAGTCCACGTACCAAGGATGAAAGCTCACCAGGACAATTGCCATGAATATATTTATAGAAAAAGCACAGGGATGCTATATTATAGTTATATCCAACTATTTCAAGAGTAAAATGCTCCAACGAACTTAAGTCACTGGTGCCTCTGCAACAGGTGTTTACTCGTGCAACAAGATTGGCAACTGGGTCCCACCCATTCACAGTTAGATTAACCAAATGCAGACGAAAATTCTACTCCTGCAGCTTCTTCTTTCGCACTTCCCGCCTGTGGAACACGCTTCCATATTCTTGCTTTCCTGACGGCTACAACCTCCATGAATTTAAATGCAATGTCAATACTCATCTATTAACCAACTGACTTTAGTTTTTTCCCCACCCCATCTATCCTTTCCTTTCTTTCCACCTTTGAAACTGTCATCACACCTGCATTCTCATCTTTCTATTGCTCCTTTCTAACTGGTTCGTCTTCCTCTTTACTCTCTTCTAATTAATCTTTTTTACACTTATGTAGCCCCTTGTACATCAGTGGCATTACCGCCTTGCTTGGGGTGATACGTTAAAAAAAAAAACAACAACAAAAACCTAGCTGCCAATCTAGTATTACGCTTAAATTCATGAAGTTGAAATACCAAAGAAGAAAGCCCATAAGAAAAATTGCCATGAATATATTTATAGAACAGGCACAGGACTGCTACATTATGGTTATATCTATTTCAAGAGTAAAATGGTGTGACCTAACTGCCAACCTAGTATTGCATCTCATTCATCCAGTAAAAGGAAACAAAAACAGAAAATAATTACAGGAAAAAGTACAAGTTTACAAGTAAGAAACTATAAAAAATGTTGAAGAGAAGAAAGATCATTTAAATTTCTCTTGCCCTATCTCTGACACACCCTGTAACTGGTTCGTTTTTCTCTTCACTCTCCTCCTGCCTAAGCTTTCACTCTCTTATATAGCCCACGCCTGCGTATCAGTGTCGGTACCGCCTTGCTTGGGGTGAAACGAATAGAAAAAAGCCGTAAAAAATAAATCTAAACTTATTTATAAATGGAACTTTGTCTGTGAGTGTGTGTGTATCCGTTACCTATAGACTCCAAAATGGCTGAACCGATTTTCTTGAAAATTTACACAGTTGTACTATAAGCGTCTGCAAGTGTTCTTAGCTAGATGTTGTGTGGAGGTACCCCCGATAAATATCGATAATCGATAATCGAAAAAATCGGGTTATAGAAAGAGTGATCTGATTTTAATCAAATTTGATACACTGATAGACAAAGACATAAGAAACGATATTCAGAATTTTCAAGGTTGCAGTTCTTACAATAATGCAGAAAATCGATAATATATATATATATATATATATATATATATATATATATATATATATATATATAAATCGATACCAGGAAATCAAAATTTGACTTACATCCATTCATTTTTCTTTCAGTCTACGGTTTCGCTTTAACTGGTAACTTTTTAGTCTTTCGTGCCAACGTCCATAGAGTCTGAGCTCCAGGACCGTGGATTAGTTTTAAAGCTTTAATTACACCCGAGCAACGCCGGGCTATACTGCTAGTCAACTAATAAAACATTACATTTTGTCAGCATCGTTTGATTAGTGAATATTGACAGATTTCTTTTTTCTGGATTATTCAGTATCACTATTTCGTTTTTTCTTTAGGACGTGGGAGATCATAGCTCCCCATAATATCCTGTTTCTTGTAGCTCTAAGTAATGTTTGCTTCTTTATACTTCCTTATTCTCTCATCAGTGCCCACAATCATTTAGCAGTTTACTTGCTGTTTTCATTTGCTTCTCCAGCCTTGTGAGTGTTTACTATTCCAAGCCATCTTTCTCCTGTGCCCCAGAAATTTTAACTGTCTTTATTTCATAACCATCCTTTTAGTTCTCATTTTCCCTAAGACTTCCACATCGCTCACATCTTCTGTCCATTGTATTCTCAGCATCCGTTTGTGAATCAAAACGCCTGAGGTCACTTTTTCATTTGTAAGAAAATTGTCCAGCTTTCACTTCCATAGAGGAGGATTGATATGATAGCTGTTCAGCACTCTTCTCTTACGAAAGTTTCCAACATCTAATTATCTTGCTTGCATTATAGAAGACATCTTTTGCTATTGTGATCCTCCTCCGGATTTCTTTTATCGCATTTTTCATTTTTTTCAATTGCCAGATATTTAAATTGCCAGATAGTTAAATGGTTAGGTAGTTAAATTGCTAGATTGTTAAATTGCTAGATAGTTAAATTACCAGATAGTTAAATTGCTAGATAGTTAAATTGCTAGATAGTCAAATTTTGTGTAATTGCTTTATTGAAATGCTTTTAATTCGAAGCTCAATTCTTTGGTTGTCTCTCTGACAGACGATCATTCATTCTACCTTCTTACAGTTTATAGTTAGTCCTTTCTTCTCGCTTTCATCTGCTAATTATCGCCCTCCTTGCGATTTTGTTTTATGTGTATAGCATTAACAGATGGAGTTCTGAGTATGACGTCCCTAATATGTAACCCAAATCATGAGTTTTCTATTTTGCTGAAGACCATGATTTTGACGTCCTCCAATACGTAACTCACATCTTGAGCTGTCTCTTTTACTAGTAATCATTCATTCTGTCTTCTTATAGTTGATAGTTCTTTATTCACACTTTCCTTTGTTAACTTATTTAAGAGTTCTTTCAGTTTTATGAGTCTCCTATCAATACAATATCATCTTTGTTGTAGATACATAGAGCTTAAATGTATGTGTCTATAGATTTTAATATCCATAATATGCAACTCAAATCATGGGTTGTCAATTTTGTTTGAGTAGAATTCTCTCGATGCAGTAAACAAAATTACAGATATATTTTTATCTTATTGTGAAGCACTTCATCTATTTACAGCTGATAAAAAATGTTGTCTTATGAAGTCTCTAGTTCAGACTTCAGAGCAACTTTACAACAAAAAAGCAAAGGCAAGACACAATAATAATAATAATAATAATAATAATAATAATAATAATAATAATAATAATTAGGATGTTCTGTACTTGTCCCAAATGAATATAAAAATCGTCACGATAGAGTGGGGCAATATTTACACTGGATAATGTACAAACGGATGTGCGTTGTGGCGCAGTGGATATCGGCGCGGAACGAGAAATCGGGGAACAGAGTTCGAATTCCAGTTGAATTCCTTGCATTCACTTACGACCAAATACCCTTGGGAAAGGTATTAATCCGCCTCTTTCTCTCCAGTTATGGGTTAAATAATAGGACAGATTGGGTTCTATAGCCTTTGTCGGCAAACAGTCTACCGCAGAAAGCAATGGCAACCTACTGCGGGATAATCTTCTGCCCAGTCAGTCATGTCTCTTTCGAGACATGATCGCCCAAAGCGTGTATCGCGCATGGCACTTAACTGACTGACTGAATGTACAAACTCTATGGATAATACGCAAATAAAAACTGGTATGGACATCACCCAGCACCGGTTCCTGAAATAGAAGATGTCACCATTCTATAGGATTAAACCATGTACACAGACAGAAAAATTGAAGCAAATAGGCTGGACATTATTGTTAAAAACCAAAAAGAAAAAAAACTTGCCTATTAATTGATATGGCTTGTCCAGCGGATTGTAACGTAGCAACCAAGAAATTCGAAAAACTGTCAAAATATAAAGACCTGGAAATTGAAATAGAAAAAAAAGGAAATTGAAAACAAGAATCGTGTCAGTGATAGTAGGTGCACTTGGAATGATAAAAAATGGAACAAAAAACACAATGAAATAATCCCTGGAAACTCCAGCTTAAGAGATATACAAAAACCTGTCTTGTTACGTAGAGCTCATACACTAGGGAGAACTTTGTTTATGTAACGCTAGGAGTGTTAGTGGGGAGATAGAAAAAGCATAAAATGGAGCCATAAATACACACCACGACCTGCCATAGGTCTTCCCGCAGACTTGGTAGGTAGTGCGACCATAGCAGAAATCGAATTAGGATGAAAAATTACATGATAATAATAATATATATAACAATATATGTTTAACAAAGGGATATAAGTATAATTATAAAAATCTACAAAAATATGTCTTTGTACAAACGTCGCCTGTCTTGAGAAAAACTGTAATCAACGCGTCAAAATCTATAAAACACCACCTTTAACTGAAATGCGAGTAATATGATGATGATCATGCTTATCATGGAATGTTTTATAAGTTGATTAGTTACTAAGATTATTATTAGTTACTAAGTGTATTAGTATAAATCCTATGGAATTCACCTGTCATTCTGTCAATTACCCCTGGTGTGGAAAGTTAGTAGTTTGCATGTTGTTATGAAATGTCTCACACTCCCTATCGCCTATGTGGACTGACTATATTAGTAGCCATATATAGTGAGCACAGGAGATACCTGTGAGTTGCTTCGGTAGTTACTATCCTGTCATCAGATTCCCTGTCTTGCTGCAGTGTATTCTCTTTACAATAAACCTCTCTTCTTTCATCTACACACGTGTTGTTGTTATTTCACTCGAATACAACATTGTTTGTAACCTCTTTAAAGGGTAAAAAAGGGTATATACACGGTAAGAGAGATTCAATTCCAACTCACAGCGAGAAAGGCCCCAAGACTCTGTTTGTAAAACGTACAACAGAAGTAATTACTGGTTTGATCAACTTGAAAATACTCAGTGAAATTATTCAACAAAAATGGAGCAACTGGCTGAATTGACTAAAGCATTACATGCTAGTTTGCAGTTATAACAGCATCAATAACAGTTGTTACAGCAACAAGAAAAATTTAAAAAAATCACCCAAAATTGTTTCACCATGAACTGTTGCAATTACGAAAACAACAAGCGGAAGACACTAAGCTATTATGCGAAACCGTAATATCGAAAACAACAGAAAAACGGGGCTACTGATTTCCTACCCTGAAAGAATATCGAATTCGTTATCAGAATTCAGGTATGACCCTGACAATAGAGTAACTTTCTCTGCTCATTTTTGTAGGTTCGAGACGATATTTTTGAAAAGGCGTGAATAATGGTTTGAAGAGGAGAGGATTAATTTATTAGTTCAAAAATTAGGTACAGAAGAAAACACTAAATGCACAAGCCTAATTTTACTTAAAAAGCCGGAGGAAATCTTTTTCGAGGAGACAATAAATATTTTGTTAGGAATGTGCAACAAATGTGCAACAAATGAGACAGTTTGCTTGAAACTCCATATAAATGTTTAACCATTGTAAAAAATGCAAATGAAGATATCGTGACTTATGCAGTAAACTCACGATGTGAATTGTTTAAATTAGGCGAGTTTTCTGTCGACATATTTAAATGTTTAATCTTCGTCCATGGACTTACAGCGGCGAGGGACAGCCATCAGATCAAGGATTTTGGCGATTATGGCGCAAGACCCTCAAATTACGCTACAGAAGGTGAATGAGGAATGCCAGAGGCAGATAAATGCAAAAAAGAGACAATACGCGGATCGAAGAAAAGAACATTTCTCGAGTCCAAGCGATAAAACAAACGAAATTTGCAAAATATAAGCCAAAAACATCCCAGTGTGATGCCTGTGTATGTGTGGGGATCACATTTACAAATAGACTGTTTTTTTAAGGATAAGGTTTGCTTTAAGTTTGGCTGTCTGTCACAAAATCTTTCACTATTGATATAAACAGAAAAGAAATAAGTAAAAATTTAAATCAAAGTAAATATTGTTTTATCTAAAAACGAAATTAAAAAGGATGAATGAAAGCAAATACGTAAATACGAAAATAAAATGGTCATACGGTGAAGTTATTGTTGGTTACTGGAAACGACATGACTATTGTGATTGAACAAACATGGAGGACAATAGGTTGTCCATCATTTACGAGTACCAGAAAAATTGCTAGAGGAGTGTCTGGAAAAAAGAAGCGTATCATTAAAGGCAGATGAATTTCAAATCAAAAGTCTGTGTTCTTACAGGTATGACGAATTTATTGTGTACGAATTGGATCGTTCTTTTCGATTTATGGGAATTACCTGTAAATTCATTTTGCAACAAATTGGATGTGCCAGTAAAAGAAAAATCTGAAGAAACTGAAAAATTTGTTTTTGACCTCAAAACGAATTTCTAAGAAAACTGAGGTCAGGTTCAAACTTAAAGACAACATAAGACCAGTATTCAAACCAAAATGGAACAGGTAATTTTCAGCTCTAGATTCCGTAAATCAAGAATTGGAACGGTTAGAGAAAGTAGGTGTAATTTCTAAAGTTGACTTCTCAGATTGAGTGCATGTAAAGAAAAAGAATAACAAGAACCGCGTCTGTGCAGATTTTTCACTCGGATTATGGTTGTCTGAAAAACCACACATACCCATTACCCTCACCGGAAGATATTTTTCTAAGCAGTGGTAAACTGACGCATATCTACAAGTGAAAGTGGATGAACAGTGCTCAAATTTATTAGCAATTAATACACATAAGTGTGTCTACAAGTTAAATCGTCTCCTGTTTAGATTAAAGGTGGCTCCCAGTTTGTTTCAACAAATAAGGGACCCTATATTTCCTGGTCGTCATTCTGCTAAAAAACGAAAACAACGAACAGTGCAAAAAAGTAGTGTTCCAGAATATTGATGAATATAGTTTCAAGCTAAATTCAGATAAATGCGAGTTCTTCATGAAGCAGATCAAACATTTGGGGCAAATAATCGACGAGAACGGAAGAAGACCGGACCCGGAAAGGGTCGAAGCTATTAAGAATATGTCACCACCAAACAACATCACTAATCTTCAGGCGTCAACTATTACAATATCTACATTCCCAAAATGTATGATCTTAGAGCCCAACTGAATGACTTATTGAAAAAGGGTGCAAAATGGATTTGGTCTAAAGAATGCGAAGATGCTTTCCAGAAAATAAAAAAAGCTGTCTGGTATCAGATTTATCGTTAGCGCATTTTCATCCTAAAAAAATAAAATAAATATAGCATCTGGCACTATCAGAGCTGTAATTCTACATAAATTTGAAGATGGGGCTTCAGTGACCATAGCTCATGCTTCCAGAACTGCCAAAATATGTTATATCCAGATCGAGAAAGAAAGCCTGGCCATACTTTTTGCGGTTAAAAAAATTCAGAGTTTCATTGATGCAAGGATTAAGATCGTTATTAACGATCTTTGGATCAAGAAAGGGTACATCTGCGCACACTTCTAATAGGTTACAGTGCTGGGGAATAATTTTGTTAAACTACGATTTTAAGATGGAATAACTACACTCGAAAAACTAGGACGGTTTGTCTAGGTAGATTCAAAAATTTGCAGAACCATTAGAAAACACGGTGATAGCTGCTTTGAGGGATGAAAAATTATCAGTACTAATATGCAATACAATTCGGGATTTACCGGAAACTCTAGAAGATATAAAAAGCAGCTGAGAAGGGCGAATTCATTTAAAAAGAAGACAAACAGGTATGGCTAAAAGAAAAACTTAAAAAAAGGATTTAAAATATCATCTTTCTGAATCTGCGAGCAAGCGCTATTATATGAAGATTGAATGGTAATACCATATACACTGCAAAAGAAAATCTTGAAGGGATTTCATATAGGTCATCCAGGCATGTCAACAATGAAACCATTAATGCATAACTATACGTATTGGCCTAAGATGGACCAGGAGATCGAAAAAATGGCAAAAAAGTGTAGAGGTCGTCAACTTGCAGCAAAAGCACCACCAATAAAAATTCAGCCATGGCCTAAAACGGGTGTCCCTTGGACGAGGTTACACATTAATAAATGATCACTACTATCTTATAATCGGGGTTAGTTTCTCCTAATGGCCAGAAATATTCAAGTGTAGACATCCGACATCCGAAAATACTATGAATGTACTAAATGAGCCTTTTAGTCGTTTCGGTGTACCAAAAACTTTAGTCAATGACAACGGGACACAGTTTACCAGCAGGAGAAGGTATTGCAATGGAATGTTCTACACTCCCTATCGCCCATGTAGACTGACTATATTAGTAGCCATATATAATGAACACTTGACGTTTTATACTGATGAATCCAGTCTTTTTATTGGCCTTGATGACACGATTGACAACTAAAAGGCTGATATCAACTATATCCGCGATTTCTCTGTAAGGCTTGCCAATATGTTCGTGCAGCGTTATAATTTTCATACGCTTTCTTGGGGTAACGTCCATCGCAGACAATTGCCGCAGAACAACTAATCGACAGTCGAGACAATAGTGTCTGGGCGTGATAAAATTCTGACGCAATAACGGATGACGTGGCCAAACAAATTTCATCACACACTCCGAAAATAAATTCATATTGCTGCACACCACTGCAAATGACCTAATCTGGGGAAAAATAGAAATTGATTACACCCTGTCACACCGTATAGTAAAAGAAAGGAGACTAAAGCAGTTGTTTCAATTAATTTGCACAAGGGTGTAGTTAGGTAAACCATGAACTTGAGATATTCTTTGAACCAGAAATATGGAAAATATTTTGTGTTTTTTCGATACAAATACTAGCTTCATTTTCATATCTATTGATAAGCACTGTTCTTTCTTTCTTTCTTTCTTTCTTTATGTTGTTTTCGTCATTTTTCCTATTGTTTTCTTTCTTTTTATTTTTCGTAGAACATTTTGAATTCATCGAATTTCTTTCATAATCATTATACGAGGATCATTCAATAAATAAAGTGAATTTTTCGGTATAAGAACTTCTAATGCAGATAGAAGCTTGCTTTTTTTAATTTTTCAACGTAGTCTTCCAGTAGTGTCACACACTTTTCCTATCTGTGCACAAGCTTCCGTATTCCCTCAGCGTAAAAATCGTTGGACTTTCTCAGCCAATCACTCACAGCACTTTTGACTTCATCGTCACTTTTAAACTTCGTGCCTCTCGTGAACGCTTTCAAGGGACCAAACAGGTGAAAGTCTGAAGGGGCAAGGTCTGGGCTGTAAGGGGGATGAGAGAGCAGTTTCCAGCCCAGCTCGTTGATGGTCTGCACCGTCTGGGCTGCTGTGTGAGGCCTGCGAGTAGGCAAGGTCATCATGGACAATTTTGTGTGCTGTCTCAAAAGATAGGCTCAAATATCATCTACTGTCACCCTTCTGTCCGACTGAATGAGGTCATTGACTGATTCAATCACCTCAGGTGACCTCACTTCTGTAGGCCACCCAGGCCTGTTTTCATCTTCAACACTGCTCCGTCCACCTTTAAATAATTTAGACCACTTGTAGACACTTTTTTGGCTGAAACATGTGGCACCATACCTAGTTGACATTCTCCTATGATTTTCAACTGTTTTGCACCCTTCAGCAACCAAAAACTTGATAACTGACCTCTGTTCAATCCTGGAGCATGCTTCTTGGTTGGCCATCTTTGTTAATCTCCAAAACTCTCAAAGTTTTTTTTCAATCTGCAAAAAAAAAAAAAAATAAATCTCTTTGAAAAAGAAGTAAAGGAAAAAAAAAGTAAGCTTCTATCTGTATTAGAAGTCTTTATACCGAAAAATTCACTTTATTTATTGAATGACCATCGTAGAAGTCCTTCTACCGAAAAATTCACCTTATTTATTGAATGACCATCGTAGAAGTCCTTATACCGAAAAATTCACCTTATTTATTGAATGACCATCGTAGAAGTCCTTATACCGAAAAATTCACCTTATTTATTGAATGACCATCGTAGAAGTCCTTATACCGAAAAATTCACCTTATTTATTGAATGACCATCGTAGAAGTCCTTATACCGAAAAATTCTCCTTATTTATTGAATGATCCTCGTAAATATTGATTGAGGAAAAACATTTTATAATTTTTTTATCGCTATTTGTACTCGGAAAAATTGAAGAATAAATTAGTAAGTTTGACTCTTCCAGTGTCATTGTTTTTAGCTTTCCAAACGTTTATTAATTTGTGTAATTTTATATCTTTACCATGTGTGACACTCACTCGAAACAATCTGTTTGCTCCCTTTGAACATTTCTATTTAAAGAAAAAAAAGTAAATTTTTATGGTAGGTTTCATTTTTATTTTTATTTTGTTCAATTTGCATTTTAATGGTTTGCTTTATTGTGACTTCAGTCCTTGGACTTTCTTTTAGTATTTTGTTCCTTTTTCTTTCTTTTTTCTTTTTTGTTATTTAAATTCTTTTTTTTTTAATCGTGTCACCCCAAGCAAGGCATTCCACTGCCACTATAGCGCAGGGGTTACGCAGGGGTATGAGAAATGTCAGAAGGAGGGTGGTAGACGACTTAGGATGTACATAGGGAGAGAGTTAGAGAGAGTGGGTGTGAGTTAGTGTGTTAGGAGGTGTCTATTGACCTTACATTTAAACTCCTGGTGGTTGTAGCCGTCGGGGAAGCAAGCATGCGGTAGGGAATTCCACAGGCGGGAAGTGCGAGGAAAGAAGCTGTTGGAGTAGAAATTGCGGTTACATTTCATCGGTTTCACTGTAAAAGGGTGGGATCTAGTTGCCAATCTAGTATCTCGTGCAAATTCACATCTAGGGGGCACCAGTGATTTAAGTTCGTCAGAGCAGAAGCCATGAAAGTATTTATAGAAGAGGCACAGGGAAGCCACGTCACGCCGGTGAGAGAGATACTGCAGGCGGTCAGCCAAGTCGGTATCAATCACATTACAGATTCTTCGCTGTATTTTGTCAAGAACCCCGAGGAGAATAGCAGGGGCACCCGACCAGATGTGGCAGCAGTACTCAATACACGGGCGGATGGTGGATTTATATAATTGCAGGATAGATTCAGGCGGAAAGAATTTCCGGGCCCTGCACAGAGAGCCGACTTTCATAGCTGCGGATTTAGCAATGGATTCGACGTAGTCATTCCACTTGAGGTCCGCTGAGAGTGTCAGGCCAAGCAGGCGTAGTGATTTACTCTCTGGGAGGAAAGACTGTTCCATGCTAATGGGAGTGAGGTGCGGTTGTCTGTGGTGGTTAATTGACAGCAGCTTCCTTTGGAAGAATTGAATTTTACGAGCCATTTCTTACCCCAATCCACCACGGATTGGAGGTCCTTCTCAAGCTCGGCAGCGAGGTTCGCCTTGTCACCAACACCAGATTTTTGATCGAGGCGAGAGTCTTACTATTGTTTTTTACCGTTTGCATTTTTCTATTGTTTTTTGTTCGTTTGTTTCGTCTTTATTTTTGTCATTTTCTTTCTTTTTTTTTGTAGTGTTCCTTTTTTTGTCTATTGTTTTCATTCTTTCACGCTTTCTTTCTTTTCTTCTTTCTTTCTGTATACATTTTTTTATTATCGTTGTCTATTTATTGTTTTCCTTTCTTTTTTTCTATTCTGTTTTTTGTTGATTTATTCCTTCTTTCTGTTATTTTCTTTCTTTCTTTTGTTTATTTTTTTCTTCTATTAATTACTTCATTGCTTCTTCCTTTCAGTCATTTCCTGTTGTGTTCTTTATTTTTTCTATCGGTTTCTTTTTCTTGTTTTCTTTCCTTTTTAATATTATTTTCTTTCTTTCTTTCTTTTTTCATTCTTTCTTATAGGCACTTTCTTTCTTTCTTTCTTTCTTTCTTTCTAGCATTATTCTATTTCTCTTATAAGCATTGTTTTTTGTTTTTTCTTTTTTTATAAGCATTCTCTTTCTTTCGTTATTTCTTTCTTTCTTTCTTTCTTTCTTTCTTTCTTATAGCATTCTTCTTTTTCTCTTATAAGTATTGTTTTTCTTTCTTTCTTTATTTCTTTCTTTCTTTCTTTCTTCTAGCATTCTTCTTTATCTCTTATAAGAATTGTTTTTGTTTTTTCTTTCTTTCTTTCTTTCTTTCTTTCTCTCTTATAAGATTTCTTTCTTTCTTTCTTATAAGCTTTCTTTTTTCGTTCTTTCTGATAGGCATCTTTCTTTTTATTCTTTCTTTCTTTCTTTCTTTTTTCATTCTTTCTTATAGGCATCTTTGTTTTCTTTCTTTCTTTCTTTTTTCATTCTTTCTTATGGGCATCTTTCTTTCTTTCTTTCTTTCTTTCTTTCTTATACCATTCTTCTTTTTCTTTTATAAACATTGTTTTTCTTTCTTTCTTTCTTTTTTCTAGCAGTCTTCTTTATCTCTTATAAGTATTGTTTTTCTTTTTTCTTTTTTTCTTTCTTTCTTTCTTTCTTTATTTCTTATAAGCTTTCTTTCTTTCTTTCTTATAGGCATCTATTTATTTTTTCATTCTTTCTTTCTTACTTTTCTTCTTTCAGTCTTTCTTTCTTTCTTTCAAGCTTTCTTTCTTTCTTTCTTTCTTTTTTATAAGCTTTCTTTCTTATAAGCTTTCTTTCTTTCTTTCTTTCTTTCTTTCAACATGGGGTTTTGGCCCCTTAATTGATATGAATCTCCTCCATATATCTGCCTGTTTGTCCATCAGCTTCTCTCTTTGATTATCTCTATATATCAAATTCCGTCACACTTTTCAGTCGCTCAGATGCCAATTACCAGCATAAACACTTTACTCAGTGACACCAGTCATCGTGCACCTGGCAGATAAATTATTGAAAGTTAATGTCATGTCTAACAATTAATGGTTACTACAATGCAAATGAAACCGTGACGTTCTTTCTTTCTTTCTTTCTTTCTTTCTTTCTTTCTTTCTTTCATTTGTTATCTTTTTTTTAGCTAAACTTCTTTTTATTTTCTTTCTTTCTGTTTTGTTTGTCGTTGATTTTACAATTTACTTTTAAAGAGTTCTTTCTTTTGCTATTTTCTTTCATGAAGAATTTCTCATTCCCATTAATTTGTTTGTTTGTTTGTTTGTTTGTTTCTTTTGTTCATTCCGCTTTTCAAAGATTTTCTTTTTCGGTTTCAATTATTAATTTCGGATTCTTTGGTTGTTTGTTTGTTTCTTTCATAACCATGTTCACGACGAACACCACTTCTAAGTACCACTAAAGATCAACTTGGCATTGCTTCTGACATTGACACTGGCATCAGCTGTCCAAGACCCTAATAAGCGTCGGTCTGATGACGATTTCGATGAAAGCCAACTGTTCGATTCTGATTTCATCAAATCGTTCGGTTCGTCACGATCACTATTGAAAATTCTGAGGCTGAACTTTCTTGCCTATCTCGGAATAATGTCCCATAAATAAGATGCACTGTTAAATCTGAAAACTTATATATCGTGTTGACGGTAGTCTCAACAAATGTAGCCATTCTTCTCATTTGCAATTTGATGTCTTTTCTTTTGCATTTCATTTTTGTCTTCTGAACATTTTTGATTTCTTAGAGAGAGAGAGAGAGAGAGAGAGAGAGAGAGAGAGAGAGAGAGAGAGAGAGAGAGAGAGAGAGGATTAGGTGGTTAAATCGAATTTCAGAAGAAATTCTGTCACCCTCAATTCTCAATTTTTCAAACTCAAGACCTCATTTTCCAAAATATTCCTAGTATTCTCTCTGAATATATATATATATATATATATATATATATATATATATATATATATATATATGTGTGTGTGTGTGTGTGTGTGTATCAATTGTACATTGCGACACGGAAATTTCTATGTTTCGAGATAGATTCTCATCATCAGGCAATGTTGATGTTAGTTGTGCAGATGATTTACATTTAAATTTACATTTACATGCCAGATCATTCGAAATAAAAAAAAACCTTGAGTTCTCTTCACCTGGAATTACGCGTCTTCTTCTACTGGACGCTCGTGGCCTAGGGGTAGAATCGCTGACTGACGTCAATTCGGTCGGGTTTCGATCCTGGGTGAGGAAGCGACCGGAGTCTAAGCCGTACTGGTGAGCTGTAATACAGCGAAACAGATCTGTCTGCGGATGACTATAGTATATATATATAATCACAAGAAAGTTAAGTAAGAAGTTACTTTGAATTTAACTTATAAATAGTAATAATAAAAAATAATAGTAATAAAAATCTAAGTCACAGATCATGAAAATTTGACTAATTCAACTTTAGAAGTGAAAGCATTTATTTTATTATAGTGGATGGTTTAGGTTGTGGTGCATTGGATATCGGCTCAGAACGAGAAATCGGGGAGCCGAGTTCGAATTCCTAGCCAAATTCATTGCATTCACTTACGCGCAAATACCCTTGGGAAAGGGATTAATCCGTCTATTCCTTCCAGTTATGGGTTAAATAATAGGACAGATTGGGTTCTATAGCCTTTGTCGGCAAAATGTCTACCGCAGAAAGCAATGGCAACCTACTACCGGATAATCTTCTGCCCAGTCAGTCATGTCTATTTCAAGACATGATCGCCCAAGCGTGTATCACGTATGGCACTTAACTGACTGAGTGGATGGTTACAAACGAGAGGGGAGATACGATGCTTTAATTTTATTACTACAGTATTGATAATGATAATATTGTTTAGATTTGTATTTTGTCTGGAAATTGATTGTTATCGACATGTATTATTAAAAAAAATAATAATATTATTTAGTTCTTTGACTAAGATAAAACGTATATATATATATATATATATATATATATATATATATATAATGTGTTTGTGGATGGGCATATACACTATGATCAGCAACTAGACCGTCACTCTGACTCCAATCGCTGGTGAGTGAGGTGTTTTAGTAAATTTGTAGGATGACAAATAAAACATATCAAGGGGTGGAATAAATCTTGACGTGTCAACCCCCCAGTTAAGTGGAGGTGATGTCTCAATAAATCACCGTCGGTTTATTCTGTGACATACCTTGGCATTGTTTTTACACGGGAAGTTACCAACCGATTTTGAATACAGTGTTGTTTTTCCCTTTAACTGCTCGACAGCCAGAAGAAGAACGCCGAATCCATTAGTGGAGTGGATATCGAATCGGAACGAGAAATCAGCAGAGACGGTTTCGAATGCCAGAAAAATAATAAAAATGAAAACAATTCTTGTAAAAATTCATTATCGATGGGCCTTTTTTTCTATTCAGACTATGATATCATTTTAATTTATATTTATAAAAGCAATTAAAAGCTTATCCAAATAAAAAATGGCATAGTTTTATTGCATTTTTGTTTTTGCAAATCGGAGCAGATTTTCTAAAAATGAGCAGGTTTTGAAGAAGAAAAAGGCAGTTGATTAGCATCCCCCAATGACTCCTGAATTTAAATACAATTATCTATATGTTGAGACCTAGTCGCATTTTTCGACATTTCTGGAAATTAATTAGTGGGTGGGGGTAACATATGTAAAAAAAATATTTTTACCAATATTTCTAAAAATAATTATTTCGAAACTGACTTCTGTCAATTATGAATAAGTCCTGAAACTTTCACCAAAATCCGACCATTATTTTATTTTTGCAAGAATTTCCAAATTAATGTGTCTTTCAGAGTAAAAAAAAATGCCTTTGCGTAATATTAGGTTTTGGCGTAATAAACTCTGTTGTCAATTTATGCCTCGCACTGACGAGAGAAAAAAAGATTTTCTACCACTAAATGAACCTATTAGAACCTGTTAGAAACAATTAAAAAAATTTATAAAAACAATTAAAAAATTTATAAAAACAATTAAAAAAAATTATAAAAACAATTAAAAAAATTTATAAAAACAATTAAAAAAATTTATAAAGACAATTAAAAAAATTATAAAAACAATTAAAAAATACTTTGATCTATCCTCTTCATGAGAGCATAAACATTTTGCTGATAAAACTTTGTTGTTTTTTAGTTTGAGGCCTTTTCCTTCAGACTATGCTGTTTTTTTTTTTCGGCGATTTTGTTGGATATGCCTATTTTTAAGAAAGAGAATGCAATGGACTTTGTCGGAATTCGAACTCAGTCCACCGGTTTCACTATACGTCCATAACTCTACGCCAAGCCAGCATGATGAAATTACTGAAGTTGAATTTTCCGAAAGCTTTTCAATATGTGAATATCCTCGGAGGTTATATGTTTAGAAAGATAAATTAAATTATTCTTTTTTCTTCTTTTCCCTCTTAAATGGAAAATTCAAGTAGTTCGCAAGATTTTCCAATGATCAATTTTATAAATTGTCAAATATATTCACATCATTGAAGCCCTATTTATGTAAACACAGCAAAACAAATCTAAACTTTCTATTAGGATAATTTTGGCGTTAAAACTGTTCGCTATTTTTATGTCCAATTAACTTCTTTTCAGAGATCGACGTTTTCACGAAAAATTTGATTATGACTTTGGAAGCATATTCTAATTTGAGGTTGTTCGCAATTCTGACAAGAAGAAAAAGAGTTTACAATATATATATATATATATATATTGTAAACTCTAATATATTATGCTCTCATTACGATTGAGCTCTCTGGAGAAGAAAATTTTAAAAACAGTTTCCATTTCGGCTATATGCGTAACTCTTCAAGAAATGAATTGAGTTCTCTTGGTGACTGGCGTCTGTATACACTGCTTATATACAAGACGTTAAAATTTCCCTTCTCTGATGCCATGTGCCGATGGCTTAGGGAGTAGAGACTCCGACTGACCAAATCGGTCAAGTTTCGATCCCGGCCAGAGGCAAGTGGATATGTCTAGCCACACTGATGAGCTGCGAAACAGGCTTGTATGTGGATGACTTATATATATATATATATATATATATATATATATATATATATATATATATATATATATATATGATAATGTATACGCTAAAAAGTCTCCCTTCTTCTACCGAGCGCCCATAGCCCAGAGGTAGAATCGCCGTCTGACGTCAATTCGGTCGGGTTTCAATTCTGCGTTAAAGCAATCGGAGTCTAACCGTACTGATGAGCTGTGATACAGCAAAAGAGATCTGTCTGCGGATGACTATATATATATGTTACTGAACCCTAAAAGATATCCACCTGCTTAATAATTTGTTCCTTCATATGCCTGCAGAAAGATTTTAGTTGTTAAAAAAAACTATATGATACTAGAAGTTTTATTTAGTCTATACTTTCTTCTGGTGTGAGGATTACTTTTTATACTAAATTTTCAATAGCTCAAGAGTCATTTGCGTTGGGCGATCATGTCTGTTTCAAGACATGACTGACTACGTTAAAATTGGTGAATGCTGCCATAATCCTTGCCTCCAGTTCATCTTTGCTGTTACAAGAAATTTTGTTGTTCTCTCACTCAACTGCGTCCCACACATGATAATCAAGGGGATCCCAATCTGGGAAGGTAGGTGGTCTGATGTAAGGCTTTTATGACATGGTGCAGAGTCCATTTGGCAGACATAGTCTTTCAGCTGCTATCCTCTTGATCCTGGACGGCGCTATCTTCTCAAGGCACTTGATGTTGTATCTGAGGCCCCGCAGGAAGATGAATGGGGGCATAACATTGTTATCACTAGTGATCACTCCAAACAGCTTCGTAATCATAATTAGACTCCGCTAACTCTTTCCGAATCCGATGTAGTATCCTCAGATTGACAACCAAACATTCTTAAATGTTCTATTTTAGCTTTCGGCGCGAATGCCAAGCAGTACAGCAGAGTGAATTCCGTCATAATGCTTTTTTCTTATACACCGTACCCAACAGACCCTACTATATTGTGCAATCGATTAAATGAAAACAAAACAAAACAAAACTAAACAAAAAAGCAAACAACGCACATGCGCGAAGTTAAAAATATAAAACGGCGACAATTTACCCATCGTACGCTATATATGTGCGTTGGGGTGCAGTAGATATCGGCTCGGAACGAGAAATCGGGGAGCCGAGTTCGAATTCCAGTTGAATTCCCTGTATTCACTTTCGCGCAAATACCATTAGGAAAGGTATTAATCCGTCTCTTCTCTACAATTATTGATTAAACAACAGGACAGATTGTATTCTATAGCCTTGGTTGGCAACCAGCCTACCGCAGAAAGTAATGGCAACATAGTGCGGAATAATCTTCTGCCCAGTCAATCGTGTCTCTTTCGAGACATGATCGCCTAAGCGTAACACGTATGGCATTTAACCGACTGACTGACGTTATACATACATACATACATACATACATACACACATATATATATAGTCATTCGCAGGCAGATCTGTTTTGCTGTATCACAGCTCATCAGCACAGTTAGACATCCGATTGCTTCTAGCCAGGATTGAAATCTGACCGGACTGATATCAATAGGCGATTTTACTTCTGAGCTATGGGCGCTCGGTAGGCGGACTTTAGCGTGTTATATATGTTAGGTAAACACACACCAGTAGCCGAGATTGTTCAAATTCATTACTGAATGAACGATGCGTAAATGCGTGAGTAGCTACTGTTTTTATAAAGTCTACCATTCCTCCATAGTGCTTAATTGGGGTGTGAGAGCGTAAGACAGAATTATCTAGAAAGACAGAAAACTGACTGCACCCACATTTCTATATGTTAGATATAAATATAAAGGAAAAGAAACAGACAGACAGGCAGATTGATAGATACAGACAGAAAGTAACTTGCAGCGAGAAAATCTAAACTAATTTATAAATGGAACTTTGTCTCTGTGTGTGTGTATGTCTGTGTGTGTGTGTGTGTGTGTGTGCTCGTTACCTATAGACTCCGAAACGGCTCAACCGATTTTCTTGAAAATTTACACAGTTGTACTATAAACATCTGCGAGTGTTCGTAGCTAGGTTTTATGTCGAGGTACCCCCGATAAATATCGAAAATCGATAATCGAAAAAATCGGGTTATAGAAGGAGTGGTCCAATTTTAATCAAAGTTGATACACTCATAGACAAAGACATAAGAAACGATATTCAGAAGTTTCAAGGTTGCAGTTTTTACAATAGTGCAGAAAATCGATAATATATATATAGATATAAGGCAAGATGTTTGTGTGTGTATCTGTTTATCTGCCTGTATGTCAGTATTTTTTTCAGTCCTTTTATTTTAGTTTTTGCTTCGGGTTTGGCTCTAAGTAGGTATAATTGTAGTTCTTAGGCTCAGCAATGATACCATTTACTCAGAGGATTTATTTAACCTTCAAAATTCAGTTTACGACGAAAAAAACTTATTTGATATCGATACCAGGAAATCAAAATTTGACTTACATCTATTCATTTTTCTTTCAGTCTACGGTTTCGCTTTAACTGGAAACAACTATTGCTTTTTAGTCTTTCGTGCCAACGTCCAAAAAGTCTGTGCACCAGGACTATGGATTAGTTTGAAAGCTTTCATTACAGCCGAGCAACGCCGGGCTATACTGCTAGTGTAACATATAGGGAGAAATAGAGCCAGAGTGACAGAATAGAAAATCTTTGAAAGAATTAGTTTTCATTCAATGAACACATTTTTATTCATTTTACTTGGGAAATCTAAAGAAGTAAAAAGCAGAATCATTGCCCCGATTTAAAATAAAGACACCTCAAGTTCCATGACATTTACATACTTGTTCTGCTGTCAACAGAAGTTCGGTGTCTGCTCGCCTTTGATTGGGAATGTTGTGGAAACGAAGGTATTCGATGAATTGAAGGCACATTTCAAGAGGAAGTGTCGTGGAGACTGTAAAGAAGATGTCAGATCGTCCGTCTGCCATTAGAATACCAGCTGAGACATCAAGTAGGATTTGAGAGACTGGAAGTTAGAATTATGGATTGGAAAAGAAAAAAAAGGAAAAGAAAGACACATCAAGAATGGAAAGGAATGAAGACTGGAAGAACAGAAAAGATGATGAAAAAAAATAAATGGAATGAAATTGAACAAAATTGCATAATGTGAAAGCCATTGGAGAAGAAAGAAAATGAAGAAAATAAAGAAATATAAAATAAAAAGAAGAAATCATAAAAAATGTAGGAAAAATAAAGAAAATGAAAAACGATTAAGAAAAAAAAACATGAAACATAAAAAACGTTGTACTGAAATGAAGAAAAAAAAAAAGAAAAAGGAATGCAAAAAGGGATTAAAAAGAGGATTTAATGAAAAAGAATTATTAAAACTATTGCTTTTTAGTCTTTCGTGCCAACGTCCAAAGAGTCTGTGCACCAGGACTATGGATTTGTTTGAAAGCTTTCATTACACCCGAGCAACGCCGGGCTATACTGCTAGTGTAACATATAGGAAGAAATAGAGCCAGAGTGACAGAATAAGAAATCTTTGAAAGAATTAGTTTTCATTCAATGAACACATTTTTATTCATTTTACTTGGGAAATCTAAAGAAGTAAAAAGCAGAATCATTGCCCCGATTTAAAATAAAGACACCTCAAGTACTTGGCAGTTGCCATAGGAGAAGAAGTTGACAATGACGGACAATTAAGAAAAAGAAAAACATGAAACATAAAAAAAGGTTGTACTGAAAAGAAGAAAAAAAAGAAAAGAAAAAGGAATGCAAAAAGGGATTAAAAAGAGGATTTAATGAAAAAAGATGAAAGAAAAAGAAAAGAATAAAAATGAGGACATAATTTTTTAATGTTGAAATTTTTAAGGATTTTCTAAAGAAGAAGATAATCAGTAAGATAAGAAACAAGAAAATAAATAATGAAGCTGGCATAGTAGAAAAAAGAAGAAAAGCGGCCGAGGAGGAAGTAGAATAATAAACAGACGAATAATATTAAGTCCCGAAGAGGAAATAAATGAAAGAGAGGTTTACTGCAGCTAATGAAGTCATGGTTATATCTCAACGATTGAATTAGGTTATAAGTAAAACCGAATTTAGAATGGCATGAATGGATGCCGAGGTAAATTGAAGTAGAACAAAAAAAGAAAAACATTCCATAAAGAATTTAAAGAAGGAGCAAAAGTCGAAGGGAGACGAAGAAAAGAAATGTTTGAAGTGAAGGGAAAAAAGAAAATAGTGGATGAATTAAGAGGCGATAGAAGAAAAAAATGTTGGCTGATCTTATGGCGTCTTGCCTTTACAAAGAAGAAGGCGGGAAAATAAAGAAAATGGCGGAAGGGCATCTGAGGAAAAAGGGTGAAGGAAAGACGAAACAGAGAAATAACGAGATGGAAAGAATAAGAGAAAAGAGGGAGAGAAAATTGGAACTAATAAAGAACAAGAATAGAAAAGAGAAAGCATCTCACGCCAAAAGGGGAAGAAAAAATGGAAAGAAAAATAAAAGAAGAGAAGAAAAGGAAAACGAAGAAGATTACGAAGCAGAAGAAGAGAAAGAGAAGAGAACAGTAAAAAGAACGAGGAATAAGAGAAGAAAAATGTAGAAGAAAGAATAAAAGAAGAAAGAGATACTTGGCAGTTACCATAGGAGAAGAAGTTGACAATGACGGATAATGAGTTGCTAACAACCAGGATAATAGGAAGGTTTCTTTCAGGGAGGATGGACATGACAGGCGATTTGAAAATGGAAGCGTTAAACTGGGGACAGAATTAAAAAGAGAAGGAATAAGTGGCGTTTTCAACCACCCACTCAAATTACGATGAATATTTCTCTTTAAATCCCTTTGAAATGCAAACATATTTGTAGAAAATCAGATAGATATGAAGCTAAACCAAGACTCCAAACGCTTATACTTTAATACGTGTGTATACAAAGTCGTCCGCAAATGTTCATCGGGTAAACGCTTACAAATAGACCTGTTAAGCAATAATAACTAGAGAATATGAGTGTAGTGTAGTGGTTATTGGCATGTCGAGTTAAAATGTCATCCGTTGTTTTTATTTTCTGATAAATATAACAAATCCATGTATTCTCTCCCCAGCTAGGCGTTAAAAGTGTCACAGAATTCGTAGACTGGCTCCAAATAGTTAACTACTTGTCAGAACTCTGACGACCCTATCTGAGTGGGGTTGCTCTGAAACCCATGGACAGTGATGAATTGTTTTTGTTTAAGCTTTGTTATAGGAATAAACAAATGTGCAAAGTCAGTCAGATGGCTGTAAGAAGAGAAAGGTTGACGTTTTGTTGTTCCGAGATTTCTGAGTGAGACAGGCCACCACGTGGAGATAGGTAGTTGGCTAACCTGTCGACATCTGGTCTCTCTATTCCCTTACTAATAAAGTTGATCCTACTACTGACTCTCATGAAACAAAGCGAGTAAAAATAAGTTTAAGAAAAATTGTCATTGTTCATTAGGTTTATGAGGAAGAATTCGGGTTTGAAGAATTGAATCCAGAGGGAGTCGACCTGAAACGCAATAACAGCAAAGGTACATTTTTAGGTGTGATTGGCAATGTAGTATGATGTCAGAATAGACATCACAGACCATGAAAGAAATTAGATGAACCAGGGAGTTGACCTGGGATCAGTCACTCCCGCCGATCAGAGAATCCAGTTTTTCAAGCGCGAAAAAAATTTGTAATTCAAGAGATTATGTGAAGCGGTGATGTGTATTTTGGTGCATTAGATATAAGCTCGGAATGAGAATTCAGAGTGCCGAGTTCGAATTCCATTGAATTCTTTGTATTCACTTACACGCAAATGCCCCCTGGAAAGGTATGTATTCATCTCTTTTTCCTCCAGCTATGGGTTGAATAGCAGTTTAGGTTGGTTGGCAACTAGTCTGCAGTGGAAAGAAATTGCAATCTATTCTAAAAAGATATTCTGCGTAGTCATTCATGATCGCCTAAGCGTGTATCACGTGTGGCATGTAACTGACTAATGTAAACAACCGCCTAAAATGCGGTTTTGGCAGTCTCACACACATCGAAGACAAAGTGTAAGATTCACGTATCGGAACAAGCACATTAGTCCAAGAGAGTTGATGTAGTTAGGAATTGAATAAAATGGAAAGTTAAATACGAAAGATTCAAGTCACGTCTAATTTTGTTGGGGAACACGCTTCATTACAACAGCCAGTCTCGGAAAAGGAAATTTCTGAATATCAAACTGGTTGAACTTGGGGCTAACAACTCTACCCAGTAAAAACTACTTGCCATGGAACTCATGGCAACACTTAGTTTGGTGAGTCTGTGACCAGAGACTCCGCAGATGTGTTTGCAGAGATAATTAACAACAATAATATATCTACTGAGTTTTGTTCTCATCTGGTACGTTCATATTGTGATTTGTGTATAATAGACGAAACTAATTCTCTTTCTTATAATAGGTGTATTTCTAGCATATTTTATAATCTGTATTTGGTACCAGACCCAGTGAATAAGATGGGTATCACCCCAAGCAAGGCAGTAAAGCCACTAATTCACAAGGGTTTTGTGTGTCGTGGCTCGTATATTGTCAGGATGTGTAAAAGACAATGTGCGTTTAGCACGAAGAGTTGTCATTATCACGGATTTCGTGAAGTAACACCTACTACTGCGAGAGACTGTAAATATTGTATATATATCTTGATTCTACCACTCTGGTAATAAAGTAGTTTATCTACATTTTACTGTGTATCTCTTCATTCCACGATACAGCAGGGTTACAGGGCACGAAAGAATTAAAATCAGAAACATTAATAATGAGCAGAAAGAGAAAAGAGTAATCAAGTGGACAGTAGATAGCGATTAATATTGTCTTTAAATCTTTGCATATTGTTGTGGGATTTCCCCTTTGTATATGATAATGGACTCGACTGGAGTATGCATGTACTCCTGCCATACAGAGAACAGGAGCTGCCATAGAGTTATAGTAGAGTTCCGTTAGAGTTATCGGAAAGTACCGGAACAGATAGATAATTTACCGAGAGATACCGAAGTTACCCAGAGTCTACCGCACCAAAAGTCAGACTAGCTCTGAGCTCCACTCAGCTAGAATAATATACACGTGTGACACACGTGCCACAGGTAAATCCCTGGTTTACAGCGTAGTAACTCCGGAAGAAAGAAAGTATAAATTTTAATCAAAATGATAACAATATAAGGAAAAAAAGGAAGGCGCCAATTAAAGGTAACACCTGAAAGATATGTGTAAAAGTTGGCGTTGAAAGGCAAACGAAGAGGATAGCTCTGGAAAGATTACTATTTTTGGCAGAACAATACATTTGCTCAAAACGTTAGCATGATGATGTATTGAAGACAATGTGATTTGATTAAAAACAATCTGTAATTACAAAAATACTTTTGAATCTGGCCAAAAAATGTCTCTTGTTGATCACGATTAAACTGATTTAAAATTATGAAAGTTTTTACCTTCCCGAAGCGTATATTCATTTTTTTTGGCGGACTCTGTATAAGTTGCATATGCTGTAACTTCATTTGAATCTGATTGAAAGATTAAAAACTTATTAAGATATTGAAAATAATGTTTTTCGTGGATGTCATATTTTATTCATACAAAGTGTAGAGTTAATTTCTAATTTAGTTCAAGCAATACAAAGCCTAAGAACCACTCATTGTAGAGGGTTATTGAATGAGGTGCGTGATATGAACGTAAGAGGACGAAGTAGGAATTGAAGATTATGGCGAAAAGATAACGATTGGCCTTAGACTAGAAGCATTTAAGATAGTAGTACTCTTGGAATCTGTTTAATAAAGTAGCGATTTTTAAAAAAATCTTTCGGAGTGGAACGCCTTCTTAGCAAGAGAATACAAAGGTAATGGAACTGAGTTAATACTTTGGACGTAGAGGGCGTTGCTGATTCAGCCTTGTAGCAAGGCTATATTGCCATATTCGCTATCAATCATTGTCTATATTTCCGAGATGAGGTATTTTCATTATTTACGCTATTTACATTGTTCGGAGTGTTGTCCTCATCTTTGATGCCATATTCACCTTCAATATCTGTCTATATTTCTGAAATGAGGTATTGTAATTATTTACATTGTTCAGACTGTTGTCCTCATCTTTATTGTCATATTCACCTTCAATATCTGTCTATATTTCCGAGATGAGATAGTGTAATTACTTACACTATTTACATTGTTTGGACTGTTGTCTTCATCTTTGTTGTCCTATACGAGACGTTTCGGTCGTTGAACGATCTGGCCTTCTTCAGGTGGCTGAAATTTCAAACTGAACTCCTTATTTAGTCAACCGGCTAGATTGCGTTAGTTCCACGTGCCGTGCCTTTTCTGAATATCTAAGTTTCAGTTATTATCTTTAGTAACTCAATTTTCCAAGATTTTGTTCACCTCTTCTGTGGCCAGGTATTGAACTCACAACTCTTTGGTTCAAGATTTTGTTCACCTCTAGTGTGGCCGATGTAAATAGTGTAAATAGAATTATTCTTACGACACAAAAATGGTTTCAGCTTTAAATGACCCATAAAGGGTGGATTGATTCGTTTTCAACAGTTTTTCACACTACGGCAGGTTATTTAAAGTCATAAAATATTTTTACATTCTAAAATCTTTTTAGGAGATAATAATTGTTTTGTGATACAAATTATAGTAATTAACCCATATTTGGAGAGAGAAGAAGTGGATTCATGATTTTCTAAGGATATTTGCGCATCAGTGAATACAACGAACTCAATGAGATTTAGAAATCGGCTCTCCGATTAGCAATACCGAGACACTAGTCAATACACCACCTACAGATCGAAGCTCACACTATTTCCAAGTAGTGACCCATCGAAGTACTAACCAAGTTCGTTGCTCAAATTTGATGATCGAACAGTCACCAATGTTCGTGATGTGGCTGTTAGATACAAAAGATTGTTAATCCGTAAAAAAAGATCGATTTTAATATAACCGATTTATCAGACAATTGATTTTGCATCATATGAAGTTGTCCGAATTCATTTATTGGTGTTATATAACAATCTGGCCCCACCCGAGGAAGTGATGCAAGCGATGGTGTTTTCCATCCGTGAAGGGGGCGGCGAAGCGACAAGACAGGTGTTTGTGAAATACATCCTGTCGAAGCCGGAGCGGATGTCATTTTGACCTTATTTCCGACAGCGGCGGAAATGGCTACAGAGGCAAACAGATCAGGTGCCTCTTAGAATTACGTGGGCGTGCGTGGGCGAGGCAAAAAACCAGAAGGAAAGTCCCGGTTCTAGAGGACTATATAAAGACCTCAACACACGGATTCGCCAGTAGCAGAGAACGGCCGGTGGAAGCAGAGAGAGACAACACAGGCAGACTACACTCCCGTCAGCCATTCTATATGCGCCCTCACCCTTTCCGTTCTCTATTCCACACAGTTCGTCGTCATTAATAAAAATATAACCTTATATTTTTATATATGCGTGTTTGTTGTTTTGTCGTCATACGGCGATATATAACATTGGGTTTTGCTGTGAATTCTCTGGTTAAGGATTTTGGATCCCTTGTCTCTCAGAACTTCACCGTTTCTTCTTTCCATTGTACTCTGACCTGGTTACAGAAATTCTTCTCCATTGATTCTTTAAAACCAAAATCTTTGTGCTTGATTCAAACACAGAATTTATATTACTTGCAGCTACACATTTTTATAGTCTATCTTGAAATAATGTATCAGATAAAACAAGTGTTTACTCTCTGTTCGTCACACACTGTCAGCTCGTGACTTTCTATATGTGTACGTAATTTATAGGCGTATATTTGCGTTGTGCGTGAGTGACTTACTGTGCATAGACAAGCACAATCACACAATTTTGGTTGAGTTAATCATCACAAAAAGTGAATTTCAGTAAAATTGGTAATGTTGGAGTGATAGAAAAAAAAGGGCAAAACTGATATATCGACAAAAAGTCCATTCATTTTTTAAACTTTAAAAACTCAGAAAATTATAGTTTAAGTTTGTGTTTTTTAAAAAATTTACATTGTTCGGAGTGTTGCCCTCACCTTTGCTGCCATATTCACCTTCAATATCTATCTATATTTCCGAGATGTGTTATTGCAATTATTTAAACTATTTACATTTTTCGGATTGTTGTCCTCATCTTTGTTGCCATATTCACCTTCAATATCTATCTATATTTCCGAGATGTGTTATTGCAATGATTTATACTATTTACATTTTTCGGATTGTTGTGCTCATCTTTGTTGCCATATTCACCTTAAATATCTATAGACAGATATTGAAGGTGAATATGGCAACAAATGTAAATCTTTGTTCCCATATTCACTTTCAATATCTATCTATATTTCCGAGATGTGTTATTGCAATGATTTATACTATTTACATTTTTCGGATTGTTGTCCTCATCTTTGTTGCCATATTCACCTTCAATATCTATCTATATTTCCGAGATGTGTTATTGCAATAATTTAAACTATTTACATTTTTCGGATTGTTGTCCTCATCTTTGTTGCCATATTCACCTTCAATATCTATCTATATTTCCGAGATGTGTTATTGCAATTATTTAAACTATTTACATTTTTCGGATTGTTGTCCTCATCTTTGTTGCCATATTCACCTTCAATATCTGTCTATATTTCCGAGATGAGGTATTGTAATTATTTAAAATATTTACATTTTTCGGGTTGTTGTCCTCATCTTTGTTGCCATATTCACCTTCAATATCTATCTATATTTCCGAGATGTGTTATTGCAATTATTTAAACTATTTACATTTTTCGGGTTGTTGTCCTCATCTTTGTTGCCATATTCACCTTCAATATCTATCTATATTTCCGAGATGTGTTATTGCAATTATTTAAACTATTTACATTTTTCGGGTTGTTGTCCTCATCTTTGTTGCCATATTCACCTTCAATATCTATCTATATTTCCGAGATGTGTTATTGCAATGATTTAAACTATTTACATTTTTCGGATTGTTTTCCTCATCTTTGTTGCGATATTCACCTTCAATATCTATCTATATTTCCGAGATGTGTTATTGCAATTATTTAAACTATTTACATTTTTCGGATTGTTTTCCTCATCTTTGTTGCCATATTCACCTTCAATATCTATCTATATTTCCGAGATGTGTTATTGCAATTATTTAAACTATTTACATTTTTCGGGTTGTTGTCCTCATCTTTGTTGCCATATTCACCTTCAATATCTATCTATATTTCCGAGATGTGTTATTGCAATTATTTATACTATTTACATTTTTCGGATTGTTGTCCTCATCTTTGTTGCCATATTCACCTTCAATATCTTTCTATATTTCCGAGATGTTTTATTGCAATTATTTAAACTATTTACATTTTTCGGGTTGTTGTCCTCATCTTTGTTGCCATATTCACCTTCAATATCTATCTATATTTCCGAGATGTGTTATTGCAATTATTTATACTATTTACATTTTTCGGATTGTTGTCCTCATCTTTGTTGCCATATTCACCTTCAATATCTTTCTATATTTCCGAGATGTTTTATTGCAATTATTTAAACTATTTACTTTCGGCATTAAATAACCTCTGCGGGTTATTTAATGCCGAAATGGTGGGTTCTGAACGTATTTTTAAAAAATATTCTGTTATAGTGAGAAGGTTGATTTAGTCTAATTTTGATGAATTTTTTTATTTTAGAAAACTGAAGATGTCTTCTAATTTTGTATTAAAAAATATACTGCTGGTAGTAAGTTTTTCTTTTAAAAATGTATTATAGCAATGATTTTACCTTCAAAAGCGTATTGTTGGTAATTGTCGTGGACCCGGTTAAGAGTCCTGCAAGATATAATACAACAACCAAAATAAGAAATAACAATATATATATTAAACACAGCAAATACAATACGTGGAATTCTGTTAGTAGAACGATAAATACTGGTTAGGAAGTAATACTAGAACTGGGACTCGTAATAGTCGTACGGTGGCAGTGTTGGCTATCTCTGCCTATCGCTTCTCTTCTACCTCTGCTGATCTACCTTATGCTGATCTGATCCCACCTCTTGTGAGGGGAAGTATATGTAATAGATGGAAGAGTTCAAGCCGTTGAATGGGTGATGCCACCATTACAGTAATATCTTTTTCTTCAAAAATGTATATATATTTCTATAAAAGTATATTTTTATACTTTCATAGTGTTTTGACCCCAGTTTGAGGATTAACTATTTATCCATAGCTGGGACCCTAACAGGTTTTACCACTCCGGGGCAGAGTGGACTTGGGAACAACAGCAATTAAGAGGTTGCTCCATGTTCCTCCCAACCTCGCAATGCTGCCGGATGCCTTTTACCGTCATACCTAGGACCCAGAAAATCCGATAATAAATAAAATTATTTTTTAAAATTTATTTTTTTAAAAATTTGTATAAATATTTTTATGCCTGTCATTGAACTAAAATATACACGCGCATACACAAACGTAGAATCAGACACACTTTGAAGGAGCTAAAATGGCCATCTGTGCCGCTAGGGCTAATTTCCTTTTCTGTCTGGTAACAACCATTGGATAACAGGAAAGCAGTATAAACTGAGATGTGTGGCTCTTTGAAGTCATTTTTATGACTCTTCTGTATTCAATATGAATAACTTTTACTGTTACAGTATTTACATTATTCGGACTATTGTCCTCATCTTTGTTGCCATTTGTAAGACGCTTCGGCCGTTGTACGCTCCGCTCTCCTTCAGGTGCTAGGAATTTCGAACCGAACTCTTTATTAGAATCACTGGGATATATCATCCCCATTCCTTGCGTAAAGCCTAGAGTGGAAGTCATGAGTTATCTCCCTCTAATCCTGCAATTTACTTGTTCAACGCTACTGTAGCATGGTATTGAACTTACTTCTTTAAGAGTCGAGTCAAGAACTAACCAACGTCTTTATCCACTGGGCCATATGTTATTAACTTTCATATACTCCGGTGCCCCTGTTATTTACATAAAGTACTTTGATAAAAACCACAGAAGAATCAGTACTATTATTGGCTCTGATCTGACAGCTAGGCTTCAGTCACTTTTCCACCGCCGTAAGGTTATCTCTATGTGTCTTTTCTATAAATCTTTTCATGGCAGTTGTTCGGATGAGCTCTTCGCTTTTTGAATATAATCGCAGCATTAGACTGAAACCGAGATATCATCAGCTTATGGACGAGATGACTAAATGTAACCATACATTCTATGCTAACAATTTCCTTTCTCGTGATTCTTGATTGTGAAATTCCCTTCCGGCTCCATGCTTTCCAGTCAACTTTAATCTGCCAGAATTTATGTACAATGTCAATCGCTATCTACTGTCCTCCTGATTACTGTTTCCTCTTCCCACTCATTAATTTTTTTGTTCCTAATTCTTTCACACCAGTAAAGTCACAAAGGCACAATACACATTATTGAGGAATACCAATTATGCTAAACAGTTATAAGTCATTTTAAATTATATTTAGACTAGACCACTAACACTAGAAAGTGCTCAATACACGTTTGAATGGAAATAAAACTTTAATATGTAGAGATTTTAGATACTTAAGTTGCAGAAATCAGCCGATTATGCTACTATGGATTCGACGTTTTCGGTTTCGTCAAGCGATTTGTATTTATAATCGGTTGATCTTCCCAACTTATATACATGATATCCCAACTTAAAGATACAGTACTGTGCAAAAATATTAGGACAAGAACTATTTTATCGATTATGAGGCATCAAAATAATTGCGACAATTTACCAATCGCACCTAGTATATATACAGTACTGTGCAAAAATATTAGGACAAGAACTATTTTATCGATTATGAGGCATCAAAATAATTGCGACAATTTACCAATCGCACCTAGTATATATACAGTACTGTGCAAAAATATTAGGACAAGAACTATTTTATCGATTATGAGGCATCAAAATAATTGCGACAATTTACCAATCGCACCTAGTATATATACAGTACTGTGCAAAAATATTAGGACAAGAACTATTTTATCGATTATGAGGCATCAAAATAATTGCGACAATTTACCAATCGCACCTAGTATATATACAGTACTGTGCAAAAGTATTAGGACAAGAACTATTTTATCGATTATGAGGCATCAAAATAAAGTTTAAAATCAACACTGTCCTAAATCTTTTGCACACTACAGGTAGTGTGCAAAAGTATTAGGACAGGGCGGTGATTTTCTTAACCTCACTAAAATTCAAATACAGGCTGAAAAGCCAAGTAAATTGCTAATAAATATTGATTATTTAAAACCAGATGTAAAATAAATATATTAAAAAGAAGTTATATTTAATTTTTCCTATTTTCTATTAAACAAATTATTTTGAAACTATTCATTATTCTATTATCCTTGGATATGACTGACTTTTCTTATTCCCCACTCTCGAACTGATAAATCTAATGTTACTTCGCAAGACATACTTTGGGAACAAATACAAGCTGCTTGGCAGGAGATACTATTAAATACATTGAAGAAGCTTGTGATGTCAATGCCTGACAGAATGAAAGCTGTGATCAAAGCAAAAGGCTATTATACTAAATATTCAATTTATTTTGTAACAAGTATTTTTTTTCTTGTTAAAGCATTTGTTGAGTAAATCAAATAAAATTACTTTAATTAAATTGTTTATTTTCTGTCAATATGCCTCATAAAAGATAAAATAGTTTCTGTCCTAATACTTTTGCACAGTACTGCATATATCATATAACTTAAACTATACATATATTAAATATACGTCTCCAACATACAAGTCTGTTTCGCTGTATCGCAGCTCATCGGCAGGGACCGAAACTCGACCGATCTAGTATCAGTCGGAGTCGCTAACCCCTAAGCCATAGACACATGGAATCAGACAAGGGAAATTTTAGCGTGTTATATATAAGTGGCGTATACACGCGCCAGCCACTGAAAGAACTCAATTCATTGTTGAAGGGTTATGCATATTATCTATATATATACAAGGCAAGATGTTTTTGCGTCTGTCTGTTTGTCTGCCCTTTATACAAATCCACAATTTTTATTCGATTATCACCAACCTTCCCACAAATATTCTTTAGACGTCCAGTCAGGTCATGGGCTACTTATTCTTTCCGATTTCTCCCGCGATATCGGAATCGATACTCCGGTATCCGATCAGGTCTGATCAAGATCAGGATTTCAGCCCTTTTATTGTGGTTCTTGCTGCAGGATTTGCTCTAACTTTGTAAAATTATAGTTTTAGGTCTCATATATGAGTAGATCTTCTCAGATGACTCATTTTCCCTGATATCGGAAATCGATACCTATTCTATCTGAATCTGATCAAAAACAGATATTCAGCCATCAATATGGCTCATTTTCTCAAATTTGACTCCCAATGGGTACGATAAGTTTTCATGGACTTACTTGGGTTAGTTTATCCTTGGATGATTTATTTGACTCAGATATTGGAAATCGATACCCCGATATACTATCGGGTCTGATCAAAATCAGATTTTCAGCACTTTTATTTTATTTTTTGCTTCGGGTTCTTCTCTAAATAGATATAATTTTAGTTCTTAGTCTAAGCCATGATATCATTTAATCAAAGGACTTATTTGCCTTCAAAATTCAGTTTACGACGGAAAACTTATTTGACAGCGATACCGGAAATCAAAATTTGACTTACATCCATTCATTTTTCTTTCAATCTATCTTTCCCTTTGACTGGGAAAAACTATTGCTTTTTAGTCTTTCGTGTCAACGTCCAAAGAGCCTGAGCTCTAGGACCATGGATTAGTTTTAAAGCTTTCATTACAACCGACCAACCCCGGACTATACTGATAGTTAATTATTATTATAATAAGAGGCATTATTAATAAAAAGAGAAATACTACACTTAATAATATCAGTTATGAACACGATAACAATGTGCTTACCGAGTTCGGAAAATAACACGCACGTTTAGTTACGAGTAAATACAAAATTCATTCTAGATGATGGTTCAAACTATGTCCGAAAACGCTCGAAAATACAAAATCTTTTGACAATTCCTATATAATTTGAGTTCTGAAAAGAAAAAATTCATAAGAACAGATGAAATATTTTCATGAAAAAAACTTGATGATAATACCTTGTCTATCATTTTCAATGAAATCCACACACACACACACACACACACACACACACACACACACACACACACACACACACATATATATATATATATATATATATCCGAGTCAATAAGGAAGGAAGAAAAAATTACAACGTTCAAAACAGTAATTTAAAACAGTGCTCGATATATAATATAGAGCTGTGAATATACATTATAAATTATAGTTTAGAACATATATGATATCCCAACTTCAATATATATATCATATAACTTAAACTATACGTATACTAAATACTAGCTGTACCTGGCCACGCGTTGCTGTGGCTCAGTTTGGTTAAATTGAAAAACCAACGAAATAAATGGGATATCGACAATAATTCGTTGAAAAAAAATGTATAGAAAACTTTTTTTTAAAGGGATGGGACTTCTATTGTTTACGCCCGCCAAAATAGAAATAATAATAAAAAAATAGCTGAAAAAAAATAAAACAAGAATTTTATGTACTAAAGCAATGAAATGGGAATTGTGCACTAAATTTGAGAATAGTGTATAATTATGTATATAAATCGTATGTGCATGAATTTCGTATTTGCTCACAGAAATTCTAGAATTCTTTTGATATTATGTATATAAAAACACGCTCGTATTCGATGAAAATGCTATAGTAAAATTTGTAAACAATTGGTGCAGCCGTTTTCTAGATTAGCGGATAATAACAAACGGACAGGTACATTTTTAGTTATATAGATAACATAAACTATACATATATTAAATATAACTTAAACTATACATATATTAAATATAACATAAACTATACATATATTAAATATAACTTAAACTATACATATATTAAATATAACATAAACTATACATATATTAAATATAACTTAAACTATCCATATATTAAATATAACATAAACTATACATATATTAAATATAACATAAACTATACATATATTAAATATAACTTAAACTATGCATATATTAAATATAACATAAACTATACATATATTAAATATAACTTAAACTATGCATATATTAAATATAACATAAACTATACATATATTAAATATAACTTAAACTATCCATATATTAAATATAACATAAACTATACATATATTAAATATAACATAAACTATACATATATTAAATATAACTTAAACTATGCATATATTAAATATAACATAAACTATACATATATTAAATATAACTTAAACTATGCATATATTAAATATAACATAAACTATACATATATTAAATATAACATAAACTATACATATATTAAATATAACTTAAACTATGCATATATTAAATATAACATAAACTATACATATATTAAATATAACATAAACTATACATATATTAAATATAACTTAAACTATGCATATATTAAATATAACATAAACTATACATATATTAAATATAACATAAACTATACATATATTAAATATAACATAAACTATACATATATTAAATATAATATAAACTATACATATATTAAATATAACTTAAACTATGCATATATTAAATATAACATAAACTATACATATATTAAATATAATATAAACTATACATATATTAAATATAACTTAAACTATGCATATATTAAATATAACATAAACTATACATATATTAAATATAACATAAACTATACATATATTAAATATAACATAAACTATACATATATTAAATATAACTTAAACTATGCATATATTAAATATACGTCATCCACATACAAAAAATTGTACATGTTGTAAACTATAATTTATAATATATATATATATATATATATATATATATATATATATATATATACGCTCTCACACCCTGATTGAGCGCTGTGGAAGAATGGTAGACTTTGAAAAACAATAACTACTCTAGCATATACGCGTCGTTCATTCAGCAATGAATTAGAGCACTCTCAGCTATTGGGCGTGTTTAATGGTAATATAAACGCTAAAAAGTCTGCTTCCTTCAACCGAGCGCTCATAGTTTAGAGGTAGAATCGCCGACTAACCGCAATTCGGTTGGGTTTCAATCCCGAGTAAAAAGCAATCGGCTGTCTAACCGTACTGATGAGCTGTGATACAGCGAAACAGATCTGTCTGCGGATGACTATATATATATATATATATATATATATATATATATATATAAGTTTATGTCTGTGTTTGGGTCCGTTTTCTTTCACGGACAAAAAATGCTAATGAATTCAAAATATTTCAATAAAAGCTCCTGGCGTTTTCCTTTTTTAACGCATGTTTCACACACACTGCACACAATTATTGAAAGTCGTCACACCGGGATACAAATTAATTAAGGGTCTAAAAAGTGTTTGCTATTAGAAACCTTTTTTTTTTCCTAGTCGTGATTAAAAAACGAGTATAAAACTTTCAGTAAACGATAAAATAATACTAATTTGCAACTTACTTCGTGTCTGAGATGGGTGGAATTCCATGAATTGGTATAACGTATCATGACTTGCTAAAAAGTTCTATGAGTTGGTATAATATGAAAAAGCAGATGTTTTGTTTTACGGCGTATCAATGCCAATGGGTTATTTAATACCGGCAAAAAAATTTACAATAGATTCCTATGAATAAAATATTTATTCTGTGTAAGAAATCAGTTTGTAGAACAGGTTTTATTGATATATTTTCTAAAGAGGGTTTTTGTGTAAAGTCATATGTATTGCTAGCAATATTTTTTTTCAAATATGTATTTCTGACAATATTGGTTTTTTCGAAAATGTGTTGCTGGTAATTTAAAAAATGTATTAATGTCTTTTTTTCAGAAATATATTGATGCTAATATACTATTTTTAAAATTCTTTGATAGAAATATATTTTGTTTTTTAAAATGTATTGATGGTAATACTTTTTTAAATTTTTTTTCAAAAATGTATTGTTGATAATATTTGCTCTTTTCAAAATATATGACTGGCAATATTCGTTTTCATTTTTTTCAAAAATGTATTGTTGATAATATTTGCTCTTTTCAAAATATATGACTGGCAATATTCGTTTTTATTTTTTTTTCAAAAATATAATGCTTGTAATATATTTAAAAAAGTAATGTGTTGGTGCTAATAATTCTTTTACATTTTTTCAAAACAAGTTGATATTAATATTAAAAAATGTATTGCTGCTAATATTTAATAATTTTTTCACCAGATATGTATAGCTGGCGATATTTGGTTTTTCATTATTGGTAAAAATGTATTGCTAGCAATAAGTTTTTAAAATAATATATTGTGTGAAATATGTTTTTCATTTTTCTTTAAAAACCTATTGCTATTAATATTTGTTTTTCAAATATGTATTGCTGGCAACATTTTTTCAGAAATGTATTGCTAGTAATATACTATTTTAAACAAATATATTGCATGTATTATATTTTGTTTTTTAAAATGTATTTCCGTAATATATCTTTTTCAAAAAGTATTGCTGATAAAATTAAAAGTATTCAAAAATGTATTATTGGTAATATTTTTAATTTCTTTTTAAAAATTATAATATATGTTTTAAAAAGTTATTGCTTGTAATCAAAAAATTATTAAAAAATTAATTGCTTGTAATATTTTGTTTTTATTTTTTTTCAAAACCTTTTGCTGGTAATATTTTTTAAAAAATTATATAACTGAAAATAGTTTTTAAAAAATATAAATAGTATATAATTTTTTTAAAAATAATGTTTTGGTGCTAACATTTTTTACATTGATTTTTCAAAACGTATTGATTGTAATATTTTAATTTCGTTTTTTTTTTCAATAATATATTATTGGTAATTTTTTATTTTCATTTTTTAAAATTCATGTATTCACCATAATATTTTCCGTTTTCTTTTATAAAAGCTACTGTTGGTAATTTTTAAAAAAATGTTTTGCTGGTAATATTTTGTTTCAATTTCCTTTTAAATTTTATTACTGGTAATATATTCTTTTCAATTACTCATAATAATTAGTAAGTCTGGTAATAATTTTTGTTTTTTTTAAATGTATTGCAGATAATATATTTTTTCAAAAATGAATTGCTGGTAATATTTTGTTTCCTTTTTTCAAATTGTGATAGGGATAATTTTTTCCTTTCTTTTGAAATAGATATTGCTTGTAGTATTTGCTTTTTAAAGATGCATTGCTGATAATATGTTTTCAAAAATGTATTGCCTGTATTATTTATTTTTATTTTTTAAAATTTTATTACAGTTAATATTTATATTTTCAAAAATGTATTGCTGGTAATACTATTTTTTCAGGAATGTATTGTTGGTAATAATTAAAATGTTGGAAATAGATTTTTTTTCAAAATCGTATTGCCGGTAATATATTTTAATATATATTACTGATAAATTTTTATTTTCATTTAAAAAATATGTATTCTTCAGTATATTTTTAAAAATATGTATTGCTGGTAGTTTTGTTTTTAAAAATGTATTGCTGGAAATATTTTTTCACAACTGTATTGCTGGTAATATTTTTTCAAAAATGTTTTCTTGGTAATATTTATTCTCAAAAAGGTATTGCTGGCAATATTAAAACAAATTTAATACTTGTAATAGTTTTTGTCTTTCAAAATATATTTCTGGTATTATTTCTTTTTTAAAACTGTTTTTCATTTTCTTTCTAAAAAATATTGTTGTTAATTTAAAAAATGTTTTTAATAATTAAAAGATATATATATATTGCTTGTAGAATTAAAAATATTTTGCTGGTAATATGCTGTTTTCATTTTTTTTTTTAAATTGTATTCCTGCTAATATTTTGACATTTTTTAAAATAGTATTTACTGGTAATATATTATTTTTTCAAAATCATGTTGGTAATATTAAAATAATAAATAATATTAAAAATGTAATGCTGGTAATATTTTTAGTTTTTCAAAATATACTGCTGACAATATATGTGTGACAATATTTTTTTTCCTTTTTTAAAACAACGTATTAGAGATAATATATTTTTTTCAAAAATCTTTTTATTTCTTTTTATTTCTTTTCGAAATGCATTTCTGGTAATAGTTTGTTAAAATGTATCGTTGGTAATATTAAAAAAAATGTAATTCTGATATTAATTATTTTTTTTCAAAATGTACTGCTGGTAATATATTTTTTAAAATGTAATGCAGATAATAATTTCTTTTTTATTTCTTTTAAAAAACGTATTTGCGATAATGTTTTTCTACAAAATGTATTGCTGGTAATAATTGTTTTTCAAAATATACTGCTAGAAATATTTGAAAAAATGTATTGCCAGTAATATTTTTCCCTTTTTTTAAAAAATGTAATGCTGGTAATATTTCATTTTCCATTTCTTTTCAAAAATGTGTTACTAGTAACAGTTTGTTAAAAATATATTATTTTAATATTTAAAAAATCTTTTTTTCAAAAATGTTTTGATGGCGATAGTTTGTTTTAGTTTTTTTTAAATTGTACTACTTGAAATATTTTCTTTTTGATTTTTTTTCTAAAACTTATTGATGAAATATTTTTAAAAAATCTATTGCTGATAATGTTTTTAAAAATCTATTGCTGGTAATATTTTTTCAAAAATGTTTTGCTAGTTTATTTATTCTGGACGTTATTTTTAAACTTTCATTTATTATCTTTTTATTCTGGAAATAATATTATGGCTAACTTTTCTTCTTGGCACAATCTGAAGACATCACCATCGTTGTAAGGTCTGGTTTCTTTTATTTTTTTTTTATTATACTCCATATAATATTTGCCATTTTTCTCTTGATTTCAACACAGGTTTAGCCAGTTTGGTACAATTTTTAATGTTTTCCAGCTTGAATGTAAATTGTGGTTTATTCTATCTGTTTGTTGTCCATCTGTATCATGTACTTCTGCTTTGTAAATTAGTTTTTCTGTTTTAGAAAGTCAGTCAAGTGGACATTTATTTTTTTAAGTTTCTCGTGTCTTGTTTTTTTATGTAATTTTCTAAATTACTAGCATAGCCATAACTTAATTTAACTGTATTTCTATTGAATATTTTATGTAATTCTGAGTTTTTAGGGAAGTGTTTATTAATTTGAAAAGAATTACTCTATTTTAGATTTTACTTGTAAATTAAACGGTATGTTGAACAAAGTTTCGATTTCTAGTATTATTTTTCATTTGTTTGTTTAACTGAGGTTTGTATCCTAATTTACTTTTATGGTCACTTTCATTTAAGGCGGTTACATAATTTTTTTTTCATCGAAGATTGTTTTGTGAGAATTTTCTTTTTACTAGTCTGTGTTCTATTTCCTTAGAGATGTGTTTAATTATGCTAGAAGGATGATTAGTGTCATGGCGGCATCACCCACAATAGAATGAACTTTTCCAACCATTACATATACCTCCCCTCACAAGAGTGTAGAGAGCCAGGTAGATAGCCTGAGTAGCCTGAGATAGTAGCCTGAGGAGAGAGCCCTGAACATAATCGAGAGTCATTTATGAACACTGCCCCATAACGACTATTACGAGTCTCAGTTCGAGGGTCGAATCATAGTATTACGCACTAACCCGTATTATCGTTCTGCTAACAAAGTTCCAAGTGTTGTATTTTGCCGTGTTAAATATATATTCGTTATTTCCTATTTTGGTTGGTTTTATATTATTTCTTGCTGGACTTTTAACCGGGTCCACAACAGTTAGACTTAGTGTTTACGTAATTTAAAGCTGTATTTGTTTTCCCATATGGGGAAACACTGCCAGTTTGTAGATTAAATTCTACATCTAAATATTGGACATTTTTTTTTATTAATTTCGACTTCAAATTTCAAATCTGAGGTTTAAGAGATTGAAAAGCATTTTTCTTATTTTGTAATTTCTCTTCTGCTATATATATATATATATATATATATATATATATCTGTGTGTGTGTGTGTGTGTGTTATGTATGTAGTGTTTATGAATATTTTTTGCAATATTCTAAACTTATTTTTTTCAACAGTTTTCTCTAAAAATTAAAATCATTTGTCTTTACAAATCTCTGAAAAATCATATCAAAGTGAAACATGTTAGATTAAAGACACTTTTCCTAACTGTTCTTTACTTATTCTGTTCATATATATATATATATATATATATATATATATATATATATATATGAACATATATATATATGAACATATATATATATATATATAATTGTAGAAATTGTTGTGCCTTTTTACTCTCTTTCATCTGTTGCATTTCCTCGTTGTAAGGAAGCACGAATGTTCAAAGGATAAAAGAAATGTAATACTTGTTCACGCACACATGCGTATACACATGTATTTGTGTATGGGTGTGTGTAGAAATCAATATACAAAAAGACACATACAAATAAAACTTGCATACAGATATATTTCTGTGTTGATAAACGTAAGTGTGTATTTACACATTCCCATACACGCACACATACATACCTCTCCCATATATACATACTAGCAGTATAGCCCGGTGTTGCTCGGGTGTAAGAAAAGCTTTAAAACTAATCCATGGTTCTGGAGCTCAAACTCAGCCTAAAGAATATTTGTGTGAAGTTTGGTGAGAATCGGATAAAAATTGCGGATTTGTATAAAGGACATACAGACAGATAAACAGACACACACACACAAACATCTTGCCTTTTATATATATTATCGATTTTCTGCACTATTGTAAGAACTACAACTTTGAAATTTCTGAATATCGTTTCTTATGTCTTTGTCTTTGAGTGTATCAAATTTAATTAAAATCAGACCACTCCTTCTATAACCCGATTTTTTGATTATCGATTTTCGATATTTATTGGGGGTACCTCGACACAAAACCTAGCTGAGAACACTCGCAGACACTTACAGTACAACTGTGTAAATTTTCAAGAAAATCGATCCAGCCGTTTCGAAGTCTATAGATAACGGACAAACAGACACATACACACAAAGTTCCATTTATAAATAAGTTTATATATATATATATATATATATATATATATATATATATCGATTATTTAATTATTAAATTAGACCAGTACACAGTTGTATTAAAACGTTTTCCATACAATTATATTGTAGAACTTTGAATATTTTTCATTTGTAAATGAGTTATTTCGCGACATATATTTCTACCTTTCAGTGTCTTCTGGCGATTTATAATAACTGATTTTACCGTTTCTTAAAAACGTTCACGTAACAGGAATCATTTATGAACACGCAATTTTCAAAATCAGGAAAAGTTACTTAAAGGTTTAAGAATATTTTTATCTATGATTGTATGATCCTAATAGGTATTCTTTTGATATGGTTTCACTTGGACATAATTTCTGTTCTTTCATTTAGTAACTCATTTTTGTTTGGGATTAACACAATAGCCAACTTTTCTTCTTGTCTTCTTCACAGTCTACATATTTTACCACCTTTGTCGGGTTTGGATGCTCTACGTTATGTCGCGATCTGTTTTATACTTTGATTTTAATTTCCATCTGTAGCTAGCAAATTTTGTACAATTTTTAAAGTTGTCTGTTTTAAATGTAGACTTATGGTTATTCCATCTAACCTTAAAAGTGTCCTAATATATTTTGTTTCGAACATTTAAGTCATGTACTTTTGTTTTGAGGATGTGCGTTGTGTTGCAGTGAATATCGGCTCGAAACGAGAAATCGGGAAGCCGAGTTCGAATTCCAGCTGAATTCATTGCATTCACTTACGTGCAAATACCCTTGGGAAAGGTATTAATCCGTCTCTTCCTTCAAGTTATGGATTAAATAACAGGATAGATTGGGCTCTATACCCTTGGCTGGCAACCAGTCTATCGCAGAAAGCAATGGCAACCTACTGCGGGATAATCTTCTGCCCAGTCAGTCATGTCTCTTTCGAGACATGATCGCCCAAGCGTGTTTAACGTATGGCACTTAACTGACTGACTTTTGTTTTGTAAATAACCCCTTTTGTATTACAAAGTTCTTGAAGTGGGCATTTATTTTCGTTAGAGTTAAATTCATTATTAATGATGTCGGTTTGTACTTTGTTATTTAGGTTTTTGAAGTTTTGTTTCTTTATGTAATTTTATATATATATATTTATATATCTTAGAATTAGTACTCTCGCCACAAAAACCCGGTGTGGGCGACAAAGCGAACCTCGCTGCCGAGCTTGAAAAGTACTTCCAATCCGTAGTGGACTGGGGTAGGAAATGGCTAGTAAATTTCAATGCTTCTAAAACGAAGCTGCTATCAACTAACCACCATAGACGACCGCATCTCCCCCCCCCCCCCCGCCCATTAGCATGGAACAGGCTTGCCTCCCAGAGAGTAAAACATTACGCCTCCTTGACCTTACACTCTCGGCGGACCTCAAATGGAATGACTATATCGAATCCATTGCCAAATCCGCCGCTATGAAAGTCGGTTCTCTGTGCAGGGCCTGGAAGCATTTCCCGTCTGAATCTATCCTGCACATATATAAATCTACCATCCCCCCGTGTATTGAATACTGCTGCCACATCTGGTCGGGTGCCCGTGCTACTCTCCTCGGGCTTCTTGACAAAATACAACAGAGAATCTGTAACGTGATCGATACTGACTTGGCAGACCGGCTGCAACCACTCTCCCACCGGCGTGACATGGCTTCCCTGTGCCTCTTCTATAAATACTTTCACGGCTTCTACTCCGATGAACTTAGATCATTGGTGCCGCCTAGGTACGAATTTACACGAGATACTAGATTAGCAACTAGGTCCCACCCTTTTACATTAAAACAGATAAGATGTAACCGTAAATTCTACTCCAACAGCTTCTTTTCTCGCGCTTCCCGCCTGTGGAATTCCCTTCCACATGTCTGCTTTACCGACAGCTACAATCTCCAGGAGTTTAAATGTGAGGTCAATAGACACCTCCTATCACACTAACTTGCATCTATTCTGCTAGCACTCTCACCATCTACCCAACCCTCATTCTCGGTATCCTTACCCGTCTATCACCCTCCTTCTGACATTTCCTATGTCTAACCATTTTTTATCACCACTTTCCCCTCTATGTAACCCCCTGCGCAATAGTGGCAGTGAAATGTCTTCCTCGGGGTGAAATGATTATAAAAAAAAAAGTACAGTCAGGTTAGCCAAATGCAGACGACAATTCTACTCCTGCAGCTTCCTCTCTCGCACTTCCCGCCTGTGGAACTCACTCCGGTATTCTTGCTTTCCTGACGGCTACGACCTCCAGAAATTTAAATGCAAAGTTAATACTCACCTACTAACCACTGGACTCTAGCTATCTCCCCTCCTCTGTATAATCTTCACTTTCTCTCCGCCCATGTATCTATCATTGCACCTGCTTTCTCAGCTTTCTATTGTTCCTTTCTAACTAGCTTGTACACCTCACTCTTTTCTAATTAATCTTTCTACATTTATGTAACCCCCTGCACATCAGTGGCGTTTCTGCCTTGCAATGATTAAAAAAAAAAAGTACAAGCTAATGGGTTAACAGTTCACAGTTTGTAGTGATTTACTTCATTAAGACTGCTCGATATTTAGTAGAGCATTATATATGGTAATGTTTTTATTATAAGTTTATAATAAAAACAGTTTACTGCATACAACACAAGAGCCGTTGTGTTTCGGTTCCACCTTATTAGCACCTCGTCTGACAGTGAAATATTTTTGTCAGGAATCATTGAATATATAATCTTAAAAACAACACAAGTTTTACCATATTCAGACAATTTAGGGAGAATTTCGGAGGTAAAAAATTAAAATTAAAAAAAAAATTTAAATTTAAAATTATAACTAAAAATAAAAGTTAAATAATAATAATAAAAAATAAACAATACAGGGAGCAAAAATTAAAGGGGCGTAATTCATAATTGTTGAAACTAATATTTGCAGGGGAAAGAAAGAATGCAGAAAGTAAGGCAGAGAAAGAGAAAGAAGGGGAAAATGGATAGAGGAATGTCTCAGTGAACAAATAGAAAATCAGGTCAAGATGGATAGGAGAAATTTGATTGTAAGTGTAACGGGGAGGGGGTGTAGAGACTTGAAATGACTTGAGACCCAGACATTTTCTATGCCAGTGATGAAATAAATTGAACGATACATGTGTAGCATTTAGCAAATCTGAAAAGTTATCACGTATCATCGTGAAACGGTTACAGGACATTATTTAAATTACTTTTTACTTAAAGAAAAAAGTAAAAGTCTAGGTACCACAACGAATTTCCTTAGACTATTCACGTATTCAATATTTTCCAGTGCTCTGCTTATTTAAAGACACGCTGAATGTGGATCACTTTCTAAGAAATTTCTGTCAAGTTGTAAGCGTTGGCATCAAAGTTTTATCGAATATCTGATAATTGAACTTTCTTCGAAATCTTCTTAGGCATTTAGAGAAATACTAAAATTTGAAGCGAATCTTGATGCGTACTCAAAACATATTAATCACTAGCGTCTTACCGCTAATTGAATAACACTATGCGTCAGTGTTCACGTGTGCGCGTTAATCAAGTAGGTCATTTGTTGCCAGTCTGCTCAACCGGTTCTCAAGAAGATTTCCGGAAAACCGTATATCCAGAAGCCGGAAATAAAATTGTAACACTAGATTTGTTTCAATTTACTTAAGATTATACTTGATTTAATATAACTAGATTGGAACAAGTGTTTATACACTACCGGCCATAATTATTAGGCCATCACAGTGTTTAAAAAGTGATATATTTCATACTATATTTTAGTATTTATACCCAAGTGAATAATTGTAAATGAAAATAGAATGGTTTCTTTGTTAATATTGCACAATAACATTTGCATCAAATGAATTTATAAATATTCAATTATTACCTATATTGTAGTTTCATCAATGAAAGAATGAAGAAAATTTAGGGTGATTCAGACGAGTTCATCTTTACTTCTTTGCTTTGTAAAATTTTGCAAAGTAATAAGAAAAAAACCATTCTATTTTCATTTAGAATTATTTACTTGGCAATAAATACTAAAAAAATATTATGAAATACATAATTTTTTTAAAAACTGTAGTGGTCTAATAATTATGGCCGGTAGTGTATATCCAGATCTGAAAACTGAATGCATTGTCATCAGTCAAAAGAGGAGCCCAAAAACTACAGGTCGGGCGTCCTAAAATCAAGCAGGTGCAGAAATTGAAATATCTGAGAAGCGTTCTAACAGAGAAGAGGAAGTGCGACACAGATCCGAAGGCCCATTGGCAAGGTCAATAATGCATATCAAAATCTAAGAAGAGTCAGTTCAGTCTAGGTGCCATACGTGATACACGCTTGGGCGATCATGTCTCGAAAGAGACATGACTGACTGGGCAGAACATTATCCCGCAGTAGGTTGCCATTGCTTTCTGCGGTAGACTGGTTGCCGACCAAGGCTATAGAACCCAATCTGTCCTGTTATTTAACCCATAACTGGAAGGATGAGACGGATTAATACCTTTCCCAAGGGTATTTGCGCGTAAGTGAATACAATGGATTCAGCTGAAATTTGAACTCGGCTCCCCGGTTTCTCGTTCCGAGCCGATATCCACTGTACCACAACGCACATCCTAAGAAGAGTATTGAGAGATAATAATATTACGTTGGAAATATTACTGGGCTGTTACGAAATATCTGTCCTTCAATATGGCAGTGAATGCTGGACAATCTTTTCAAAGTTGAAGGAAAGACTAAAAGCAGAAATACGGTTCTACAGAAGGATGCTGAGGATACCATGGACTGAGCATGCTAGCAACGACAAGATTTTGGAGATGAAACAGACGAAAAAACACTTATACTTAATATCAGGAAGAGACAGCTGAAGTTTTTGGACACGTAACGAGGCAGGAGGGCTTGAAGAATCTCATACACACAGGGAGGATAGAAAGAAAGAAAGACATGGAAAAGCAACGTGAGACATACTTGATAGGCTTGAGCAAGTAGATGGCGGAGTAGGGTTTGGGAGGGATGCCAAGACGAAAAGTGTTATGAGCGACAAGGGATAGGGGTAAGTGGAGGTCCATGATCACCTACGTCTTGAAAAGACACGGTACATTAAGAAGAATACCCAGCTCAATATCTACATGCCGTGTCCTTCTAGACGTGAGCGCAATCAAGGATATCCACAATTTCTTTACTTTTAACTCTTAGTAAAGTTTGTTTTTTGCTATCTTTCCTTATTTCTTTTCTGACAACCAGTTACACACTCTTTAATTTTTTTCTATGTGTTTTGTCTCTTCAGGACGTGTGTGATGGTGGCTCTCCACAACTTCATGTCTTTCGTATCTCTTAGTAATGTTTGTCTTTCTGTTATCTCTTCTAATCTTTGTTTTGTCAACTTTTTACACAAGCAAGTTCTCCTTCTTAATCTGATTCTATGTGCCGTGTCCAGTCCCGACGATGGCGACTGTGGTTATCCACAGCTTCCTGAACTTTGTATCTCTTAGAAATATTTACCATTTTACTATCCCTCTTATCTTCTGTTCTATCATCCATGTACAGAAACCTGTTAGGTAGGTTATGCGCAGTTTTCCTCTATCCGTTTTCCCTTCACTAAATCCTGTAAGTGTCAAATTTTCCAAGCCCTCTTTCCTTATTATGTGTTCTTTAAATTTCAGTTGTCTCTTTCTGATATTAAGTATAAGTAATCCTTTTATTTTAATTCCATTACAACTTAAAATTGCTCATATTATCAGTGGGTAGTATTCTCAGCATCCTTCTGTAGAACCAAATCGCTGCTGCTTCAGGTCACCTCTTCACCTGCGAGGAAGTTGTCCATCATTCGCTCCCATATAAGTTGTCTGCAATTAAAAAACTGTACCCGTTTCTTTGCTATTGTTTTTAACGAATATTAGTTAATATTTTACTTAACTTTTGGAAGTTATGTTTTCTGTACCAAAGAATCTTCGGTTTTCCTGCCACATTTTTTGTCCTCTGTCAAAACACCTCTTAAAAAATAACACATTTAATATATGTTCCATATAAGCCAAATAATGAAATTTTTTTAATCGTTTCACCTCATGCAAGGCAGTAACGCCACTGATGCGCAGGGGGCTACATAAGAGAAAAACATTAGATAAGAGGAGAGTAAAGAGAAAGACGAATCAGTTACAGGGAGTGTCAGAGAAAGAAGCAAGAGAAGGATGGGAATACAGGTGTTATGATAGTTGCAAAGGTAGAGAGAAAGGAAAAGATATACAGGTTGATGTAGAAAGAACTAGAGTCAAGCGGTTAAGAGATGGGTATTGACATTGCATTTAAATTCCTGGAGGTTGTAGCCCTCAGGAAAGAAAGAATATGGAAGAAAGTTCCACAGGCAGGAAGTGCGAGAAAAAAATCATCCCGCCTGTGAGTAGAAGGGTGGAGTGTGGAAAATAATTCTTCTCCAACAATGCCTCGGAGACGGTGGGAGTGTGGTTGGTTTGCTACTATGTAAGTGGCATGGCGGGTCTTAGCCGTGAAGATCAGACACTGTGGAACAAGGTGGTGCAGTTCGTCCGAGCACTTTCCATGGTAGTAGCGATTGAAAAGTGACAGACATGCTACATTTTTTAATCGTTTCACCCCAAGCAAGGCGGTAACGCCACTGATGCGCAGGGGACATCATAAGAGAAAAACATTAGATAAGAGGAGAGTAAAGAGAAAGACGAATCAGTTACAGGGAGTGTCAGAGAAAGGACCAAGAGAAGGATGGGAATACAGGTATGATGACAGTTGCCAAGGTTGAGAGAAAGGAAAAGATATACAGGGTGTTGTAGAAAGAACTGGAGTCAAGTAGGTAAGAGATGGGTATTAACATTGCATATAAATTCCTGGAGGTTGTAGCCGTCAGGAAAGCAAGAATATGGAATATAGTTCCACAGGTGGGAAGTGCAAGAAAAGAAGATACTGGAGTACAATTGTCGTCTGCATTTGGTTAATCTAACTGTGAATGGGTGGGACCCAGCTGCCAGTCTGGTTGCACGAGTAAACCCCTGTGGCAGTAGCACCAGTGACTTAAGTTCGTAGGAGCAGAAGCCATGAAAGTATTTATAGAACAGACAGAGGGAACCCACATCCTGTCGGTGAGAAAGCGGCTGGAGTCGAGCCGCCAAGTCAGTACCTATAATGTTACTGATTCTCCTTTGGAGCCTGTCAAGAACACTGAGATGAACAGCGGGGGCGCCTGACCATATATGACTGCTGGTGATGGCTCAATTCTGCTGTATCTGTAATGCCTCTAATAAACATGATAATAACAACGTCTTTATGATTAAAGTACATTGACAATTACGAAAAATTAAATACAGAAATAATCTAAGTTATGAAAAGCAGTACGAACAGCCATGATAACCAAATATCCAAACGTTAAGACAAAGGATAAAAAAAAAAACACATCAGGGATGTGCTTCATGACAAGAGGTGTTGGTTAGATACGAGGGTCATTCAATAAATAAGGTGAATTTTTCTAAAGTGAATTTTTCTAAAGTGAATTTTTATAATACAGATAGAAACTTACTTTTTTTGTTTATCTTTTTTCAACGTAGTCTCCCAGCAGTGTCATACACTTTTTTCCATCTGTGCAAAAGCTTCCGTATCCCCTCAGCGTAAAAATCTATGGATCAATTGCTCACATCACTTTTGAATTCATCGTCACTTTTAAACTTCTTTAAAAAATTAGCCCATTTATAGATATTTTTTGTTGAAACAAGTAGCACCATACACAGTTCATACTCTCCTATAAATTTCAAACGGTTTGCACCCTTCAGTAACCAAAAACTTGATAACTGACCTCTGTTCAATCCTGGAGTATGCTTCTTGGTCGGCCATCTTTGTTAATCTCCAAAACGCCAAAAAAGTTTTTTTCAATCTGCAAAAAAAAAAAAAAAAAAATTAAATCCCTTTGAAAAAGAAGTAAAGAAAAATGCTTTAAAGAAAGTGCGCTTCTATCTGTATTAGAAGTCTTTATACCGAAAAATTCTCCTTATTTATTGAATGACCCTCGTAGAAGTCTTTATACCGAAAAATTCTCCTTATTTATTGAATGACCCTCGTAGAAGTCCTTATATCGAAGCCCTTATACCGAAAAATTTACCTTTGACCCTCGTAGAAGCCCTTATACCGAAGAATTTACCTTATTTATTGAATGACCCTCGTAGAAGTCCTTATACCGAAAAATTCACCTTATTTATTGAATGACCCTTGTAGAAGTCCTTATACCGAAGCCCTTATACCGAAAAATTTACCTTTGACCCTCGTAGAAGTCCTTATACCGAAGAATTTACCTTATTTATTGAATGACCTTCGTAGAAGTCCTTATACCAAAACATTCACCTTATTTATTGAATGATCCTCGTATAATCCGAAGAACATAAGTTGTGTTGCTTCTGGACTCTATATATTCAATATTAAATGATTTATTGTCTGGCACACTCTTGTTGATTAGAAAGGCTACTGTCATCTAGTCGTTATAGATTCAATCAGTTAGTGAATTCAGTATGACTGTACAATAACTGATAACTCACGGATAAAAAGGGCTCTGATCAACAGACATCCCAGATCGGCCAAATAACAGACACCGAAACGCTGTTTTCTATTGCTATATTTATAATTTTTCTCTGGTTCTCTATCCACATGAATTTACGCGTGCTACTAGCCTTGGTTGGCAACCAGTCTACCGCATAAAGTAATAGCAATCTACAGCGGGAAAATCTTCTGACCAGTCAGTTATGTTTCTTTCGAGATATGATCGCCCAAGCGTGTATTACGTATAGCACTTAACTGACTTTCTAGATTAGCAGGTAGGTCCCATTCTTTTACCGCCGAAATAGTTAAATATAACCACCGCGTCTACTTTAACATTTTCTTTTCTCGCACCTCCCATTTACTTGCTTCTCTGATAGCTGCAATCTCCAAAAGTTTAAATGTAACGTCAATTGCCGTCTTCTATCTCCATGAATCCCATCCGTCTCTTATTCTTTCTTTTGCTCTTTCACCATAACTCCCTGCACACTAGTAGCAGTACTGCCTTCCCGGTGGTGAAATGATTAGAAACAAAAAAACAACAAAGATGAGAAGAATAATTTGACATAAACAAAGTATTTAAAAGACTCACCTCGCGACAATGTTAATCTTAGACGATGATGTAGCTTTGTGGGTGTCTGATCAGAGGGACGGGCTGTCGGTACACCTATTGCGAGGGAACGATCTCAAACGAACTGTCTTGACAATCCTGGCATATGTCTTATGATTTGTCTTCTAGCTTGCTGCTTTTAGAATGTATCTATCTTGGCCATTCAGAATTTTGTCTACGCGTTAATGTTGCAGATGTCAAAAAATCCTCCAATATGCAGAGTAACACATCACTGAGTAAGTCCCGGGCCTGACATATAGATAGTGCCACTTATATCATTTTTATAAAGTACTAACATTCAAATGGCACATGACAAAATTTGGGCCCAATCAGATTATTACTTCACAAATTACAGTTGTTTAAGTGACGCTACTGTTGCAAATTTTCAAAACAATGGAACCATCTGAATTTCGTGTGTTGATAAAGCATTGTTTTCTAATGGAAAAATACTGTTCAAGCAAAGCAATGGCCTGGTAAGTATTATTCTGACTCTGATCCGTCGGAAACAACGGTTGAAAGGTGATATGCTGACTTTAAACGCGGTCATACAGACAAAAATGACCTTGAACGCTCAGGTCATCCAAAATCGGCAGTTGTCCCGGAAAGCACAAATAAATAAATAAATAAAAAAAATAAATCCACAAAGTTGTTTTGGTCGATCGTAAATTGAAGTTGCATGAAATATCAGAGATGTTGAACATATCAGAAGGCAGTGTATTCACCATTTTGCATGAACATTTGTCAATGAGAAAGCTGTGTTCAAAATAGGTAGTGCGTTTGCTCACAATGAATAAAAAGCAACAAGGCGTCGACGATTCAGAGCATTGTTTGCAGCTGTTTCAACACAATAAGAAGGAGTTTTTGCGTAAATATGTGACAATGGATAAAACATAGATCTACCTCTTCACTCAGAAATCAAATCGGTAGTCAGTTGCGCGCACAGCAGCAGGTGAATGCCATCCAAAGCGACCAAAGACGCAAACATTAGCAGGCAAGGTTTTGGTCTCACTATTTTGGGATGTGCAAGGCATTTTGTTCATCGATTACCTTGAGAAAGGAAGAACCATCAATAGCGAATATTATATAGCACTATTGGAGCGTTTCAAAGGAGAAATCGCCAAAATAGCCACAAATGAAGTGGCTCTTATCGAGTGGCTCTTGGACATTGAACAGAGTGAACATCATTGTAAAAGAATATTAGTAAGGAGAAAGTTCTATATGGACTGCTTCTTTCCATGTTTTATGGAACAGACTCCTGCCGCTACAATCTTAACCTCAATTGTTATCTACCCTACAAATCATCATCATAATCTATCATCATAATCTACCCTACAAATCATCATCATAATCTATCATCATAATCTACCCTACAAATCATCATCGTAATCTATCATCATAATCTACCTTACAAATCATCATCATAATCTGCTTTTCTTACTCCCACCTCTTACGTTCATACAACACCCTCATTCAAAAACTCTCTATCTTGAGAGCTTACGGCCATATCAAGTTGAAACACCGATCCTAGTGGAATAAAAAGTTAAGCAACGTCAATCCTGGTAATTGCCTAGATGGGTGACCGCGTGAGAATACCAGCTGCTGTAAGCTTGGATGTGAGGGTGGCGTTATGAAGAACGGCTCGGAATTGAAACTAGGAGAGCTGAGTTAAAATGTCAGTCGGGTTTGTTATATTCAATTACGCGCAAATTCATTTGAGAAAGATATGCATTCATCACCTTTTCTCCCAGCTATGGGTTAATTAATAGGACTTGTCTCATTATTATCAGCAAAAGATTTTACAGTCTAAAACCATTCTATGGCCATAAATAAAATACAAAGGATTTATAAGAGGTAAAGAAACAAATCACTCAATCTCTATCTTGAGTGGCTCTTGAGGAACGATTAATTCAAACAGTTAGCCATATTTTATCTGAATACATTCTTTTCTTTTGTATGTATATACTGTACCCCTAGTTGAAATCAACATCGTGATTCAGAATGTTGCAATATTATTTCCGTTAGTATACGCAAACAGGGTGTATCAAAATTTAGGGCGGATTCCTCACGGCAAAGCAAGAGCAAAAGTCCATGTAAACTATGGATCGACGAAGACCGTGATCCGCTCGTACCGGCGCCTGAACACGAAGAAGACATTCTAGTCAGTCGGAGGATTTGCAGACATATGTTTATATGGACTTTTGTCCTTGTTTTGGTGCGAGAAACCTACCCGTCAAAGTTTCTAAAAGTATTTTTGATTTACCCTGTATATTACTTGATCTCTGATGAGATATCCAAAACCGACGCCATTTTAGAAAAGTTGCACGATCTCCAGTTTCGCCATCGCCTCTAACAACCACAGCGATTCGACTATTTCTGAACATCGAAACGGATTTAGAAAGTTCTCATTACGCCCCTCTAACGCCAACTTTTCGTAACAACAAAGGCAATGGCAATGACATCCTTACCTCTACTACCAGCACGCATAGCTAAAAGAAGAATCTAACAAGCAGCCAATCAGGTATGCAAGATGGAAATTGAAAATCTATTTAAAGTTCCCTGAGACACTTGTGTTGTTTTCTCTTTCGCAATATCGTGATCACAAAAAGAAAGAGAACATGAAAGACGTAAGTTAACAACGAGAAAAAATATCCAATACATTCGTAATTAGAGAAACTCAGCTTTTGTAACGTGTTTTAAAAACCAGAGTCTCTTGATAAATATCGTTAAAAGTCTGTAGCATGTCTTGTTTTGATAACTTTTTCATACGCTCCAGCACCATTAACATTTGCAACATTCTAAATGTTATATGCTTTGTTTTACTACAAACAAAACCGACGAAAAAAGAGAAAGGATATCAATAACTATAAAATACGTATACATAAATAAATAACTATAGGCAAACATTCAATAAGAAATCAAAGCGTGATAAACTGAATATTCTTAGATAATAATAATATAGATTAGATAATAACAATATTATATGAATAACAATAATAGTAATAGTGATAATTATAGTAACAATAATATTTACGAAATAATAGTACAGAAGTAGATGGTCTTGTGTCATACTTAGGCAGGATTATTAACTAATGCAATAAAAAATCAGTAATTAATTACGCCTACATGTACTTAAAAGAAATAAGCGTCACAAAGGTAGATATGTATTTATATTGTAAAAGGGTAAAACTGACAGAAATGTAAGAATATAATCTATACATTAAATTATGTAACATAAACAGAAATGTAATTATGTAATCTATACATTAGTTTATGTAATATAGACAGAACAGTAATTATGTACTTTATACATTAAATTATGATTTCTAGACAAAACTGTAATTATGTAATCTATACATTAAATTATGCAATATAGACAGACATGTAATTATGTAATCTATACATTAAATTATATAATCTAATCAGAAATGTAATTATGTGATATACACATTAATTTATACAATATAGACAGAAATGTAATCATGTACTCTATACATTAAAGTGTCGAATAAAGACAGAATGCAATTATGTACTCTACACATTTAAGCTTGTAATAATGACAGAAATATAAAGATGTACTCTAGAAATAAAAGTTTTTAATAAAGACAGAAATGTAATTATGTACTCTATAAATTAAAGTGTCGAATAAAGGCGGAATGCGATTATGTACTCTACACATTTAAGCTTGTAATACTGACTGAAATATAAAGATGTACTCTAGAAATAAAAGTTTTTAATAAAGACAGAAATGTAATTATGTACTCTATACATTAAAGTGTCGAATAAAGGCGGAATGCAATTATGTACTCTACACATTTAAGCTTGTAATACTGACAGAAATATAAAGATGTACTCTAGAAATAAAAGTTTTTAATAAAGACAGAAATGTAATTATGTACCCTATACATTAAGGTGTCGAATAAAGGCGGAATGCAATTATGTACTCTACACATTTAAGCTTGTAATACTGACAGAAATATAAATATGTACTCTAGAAATAAAAGTTTTTAATAAAGACAGAAATGTAATTATGTACTGTACACATTATAGTGTGTAATAAAAACAGAAATATCATTTTGTCATCTACACATTTTGCATGTAACAGCAGAAATGTAATTAGGCACCTTTTACTCTTTAGTATGTTATAAAGTGATAAATAAAATTACTTTAAATTAATAAACTATTAATGAAGTCGAAAAGGTAATTATCTACTACCAGTGTTAAGTTTCAGATATAATAATGAACTTTATGTTATTTAATTTGCAACAGGTGTAAAGCAGATATTTATTTTGTTTTACCGGGTGAACTCATAAGATTTAAAGACATTGACAATGATTTTGCCAAGTTTATCATCATTTTATCAGTTTTGATGGTTCTAGTTTTGTTGTTTCAAAAACTTATGTTCCATATATTCCAAACTTAAATTCCTTATATTCCATATATTCCAAACTTATATTCCATAGATTCCAAACTTATATTCCTTATATTCCATATATTCCAAACTTAAATTCCTTATATTCCATATATTCCAAATATTCCAAACTTATATTCCATATATACCAAGAGTATATTCCTTGTATTCCATATATTGTAACTTATATTCTATATATTACAAACTTATATTCCTTATATCCCATATATTCTAAACTTATATTCCATATAATACAAACTTATATTTCTTATATTCCATATATTCCAAACTTATATTCCTTATATTCCATATATTCCAAACTTATATTCCATATATTCCAAACTTATATTTCTGATATTCCATATATTCCAAACTAATATTCCATATATTCCAAAATTATATACCTTATTTTCCATATATTCAAAACTTATATTCTATATATTTCAAACGTATATTTCTGATATTCCATATATTCCAAACTTATATTCCAAATATTCCAAACTTATATTCCTTATATTCCAAACTTATATTCCATATATTCCAAACTTATATTTCTAATATTCCATATATTCCAAACTTATATTCCATATATTCCAAACTTTTATTCCATATATTCCAAACATATATTTCTTATATTCCATATATTCCAAACTTATATTCCATATATTTTTATGTTACATTTTTTAATCATTTGACCCAGAGCAAGGCAGCCTCACCGCCACTGATGCTCAAGGGGTTACATAGGAGGAAAGTGATGACAAAGAGGGACAGGTTATAGGGGGTGTCAGAAAGTGTTTTTTTAATCGTACCACCCCGAGCAAGGCGGTAAAACCACTGATGTGCAGGGGGCTACATAAGAGTAAAACGATTAGATAGAAGAGAGTGAAGAGAAAGACTAATCAGTTAGAAAGGAGCCAGAGAAGGATGGGAATACATGTGTGATGACAGTTGCAAAGGCGGAGAGAAAGAAAAGTATATACAGGTTGGTGAAGAAAAAACTAGAGTCAAGTGGTTAAGAGTGATGTATTGACATTGCATTTAAATTCATGGAGGTTGTAGCTGTCAGGAAAGCAAGAATATGGAAGCGAGTTTCACAGGCGGGAAGTGCGAGAAAAGTAGCTTCAGGAGTAGAATTGTCGTCTGCATTTGGTTGATCTAACTGTGAATGGGTGAGACCCAGTTGCCAGTCTGGTTGCACGAGTAAACACCTGCTGCAGAGGCGCCAGTAACTAAAGTTCGTTGGAGCAGAAGCCATGAAAGTATTTATAGAACAGACAAAGAAGAGAAGGATGAGAGTACTGGTGTGATGTGTGTGGAGTAGACGTAGAAAAGAGCAAGAGAGAAAGGATGCGAGTCAGTGAGACAGGAGATGACTATCGAACTTGCATTTAAATTCTTGGAGATTGTAGCTGTCGGGGAAGCAAGTATACGGAAGGGAATTCCACAGGCGGGGAGTGCGAGAAAAGAAGCTGTTAGAGTAGAAGTTGAATTACATTTTATTGGTTTCACTGTAAAAAGATGGGACCTAGTTTCTAGTCTAGTAGCTCATGTAAATTCATACATAGGAGCACCAGTGAGCTAAGGTCATCGGAGCAGAAGGCGTGAAAGTATTTCTAGAAGAGACATAGGGGAGCCACATTACGCCGATGAGAAAGTGACTGGATTTGAGCCGCCAAACCGGAAACGGTCACATTACATCTGACTTATATTCCACATATTCCAAATATATATTCCACATATTCCAAATATATATTCCGCATATTCCAAATATATATTCCACATATTCCAAATATATATTCCACATATTCCAAATATATATTTCACATATTCCAAATATATATTTCACATATTCTGAACTTATATTATATATATTTTTTATATTCCATGTATTCTGACTAAAATGATTTTCATTAGAATTTGTCTAAAACAAACGCACAAAATAAAAATCTTTAGGATTATGAGTAGTTTGAAAAGTATCCCAATTTTTCTATTTTCAAGAAAGGCTTAAGTACATAGAAATGTGTTCAAAGATTGCATATACACGAAATATATCGAAATGTATGTAAGTAATATATGACGTTTGTAATGGCTGTATTTCGTGTTTGTAAATCAATAATCATGTTTTATTTTTCCTTTCTTATTTCTTGCCAATAGATCTTTGTATTTGTATTTGAAGATTTTATTTTAGGAAACGAGAAGCTGCAAGATTTAAGTTGAAGCAAACAAAGTTTTAGTTCAAGACTTTTTTTCTATGACGTTAACTGTCAAGAAATTGCCATAATGTTCTAAATTAATAAAATGAACTAAAGTTGAAAATAAAAAAAGGCAAAAATAAAAAGCAAATTTGAAAAATATTTCCAAACTTTCTATCAATTACTCAATGTTGATAAATATTAAATTATTTCAGATCTATCTATCTATCTATCTATCTATCTATCTATCTATCTATCTATCTATCTATCTATCTATCTATCTCACTCGTACTGCTATCTATCTATCTATCTATCTATCTATCTATCTATCTATCTATCTATCTATCTATCTATCTATTTCCCCCGTACTATGTTCCTAACATAAATACTTCTTTCTTTCTTTCTTTCTTTCTTTCTTTCTTTCTTTCTTTCTATTCAAGCTTATTCAATCCTTAAAATTAAAATCTATCTATCTATCTATCTATCTATCTATCTATCTATCTATCTATCTATCTATCTATCTATCTATCTATCTTAAATCAGTTCACATCTATCTATCTATCTATCTATCTATCTATCTATCTATCTATCTATCTATCTATCTATCTATCTTAAATCAGTTCACATCTATCTATCTATCTATCTATCTATCTATCTATCTATCTATCTATCTAAAATGGATATGTCTGTCTGTCTGTCTGTGTGTTTTTGTGTCTCTATTCTAACTAACCCTACACCTCCAAAACCCTTGCAACTTGTCAATCATGACATGCACCTTTGATGTGCGAAATGTTTTTTGAATCGATTTACAGGGTACGGCAGAAATCACTGAAAAGCTTAGAATTTAGGAATTCTTCTTCGAGACGTTTATGCGAATCCAACCAAAATCGAGTAACTTTCAGATCAAGGTTCGAATCTTTGATATATCCAAATTTTTTCGAATCAATGGACAGGGTTCGTCAAAAATCAATGACAAATATAATTTCTGGTGGTCTTTTTCAATACTTTTATGTATTTCTCAAGACGCTTAACTCAACCAAAACCGAATCACTGTTAGGTCAAGGTCTGATGCCTTGATATGCGAACAAAAATTTCAATTGACACACAGGGTGCGGCAAAAATTAATTGAAAATGTTGATTTTTGTGATCGTTTATTTATCCGAAACGCTTAGTTAGAAAACCGGGTCTTTTTGTAAATTCTATCATATATGCCATAACAATTTCACGTTTTCTACAAGGTACCAACCCTTCTGACGTTGGCAGGGACCATGCACCCACTTTTTCTGCGTCACAACGTCATCGCATCTCATTACAGGGCTCTGTAATGCCCGCGTAACTTACGCGTCACGGTTACTTTATACTGGAGTCTTTTGAATAAGCAGCTCACCTAACCATTTCAACATACACACGAAAAAAACAAAAACAAAAAAACAAACAAACTGAGCAACGCCGTTGATAAATATTAAATTTTTTCTGATCTATCTATCTATCTATCTATCTATCTATCTATCTATCTATCTATCTATCTATCTATCTATCTATCTATCCATCTATCTATCTATCTATCACTTATAAATGTTGATAAATATTAAATTTTGAACCACTTATCCCCGTCTAATGAACAGTAGGAAAGGTTTATCTTGTGTTTTTTATTTAACATTGGGTTTCCAATTCCTTCTAAAATTTTCATGCTCTTTCACAATAGCTTCTTGTATCATAGTGACATAATTGCTTTGTTAGGGGTGAATTGATTAAAATTATCATAAAAACACGATAAAAATCTTGGACATCAACCAGACCATAATATTCAATATTTTTATCGATTAAAACAGGAATGACGCAAGTCATGTATCGACAATGTTAATTTAATTTGATTAATGTTGATTAATGTTGATTAACAGACTGAGGAACACACACACACACACACACACACACACACACACACACACACACACACACACACACACACACACATATGGAATTTTTAATTTTGAATCCGATATATTTTTTATTACTCGAAAAATTATTTCTAGTCAATACATCTATTTGAACAGACAGTCAATTTCATGCTTTAACGTATTTTCATGCCATAAAGATTATGTTCAAGCCTGAAACAGACCGTCGCCACACCACGTTGACTTCATGATACATATTTACATTCGCCTATCCTTGATATTGAACCATTTTACCTATAAAAACACACGTATATATATATATATATATATGTGTGTGTGTGTGTGTGTGTGTCAGGTTAAATAAATTGCAAACATTGTGTCTGCTAATTTTTAATAAAATAATCTTTCGCGTATTATAATTGAAAGATGTCAGAAATGAGCTGTAACATTGACACATGTTATTGTCATTCATTTCTCAATGTACCCAAGTACTTTCAGTCTCTTTCCGTGATCATCTTCAGGGTTGTGAGTAATGGTAAGAAAAAAATAACCGCAAGACTGTGTTGTTAAAAATTACTGTAATTTTTTTCTGTTTCAAATACAGATTCTCGAGACAATATTCATTAAAAAGCTGAACCTGTCAATTAATAGAATCAGCTCTGAATACTGCAGTAATGTTCTAAAATGTTTGTAAAAAGAACAGTTTTTCATGTTTTAACACGTGCATGACCATGACATCACAACATATAAAAAAATTCCATTTTGGATAATTTTCACGTTCTAATGTGGTTCTACAGAAGGATGCTGCGAATATCATGGATCGAGCATGTGAGCAATGATGAGGTCTTAGAAATGATGGAAACAAAAAAAAATTAATACTGAGCATCAGGAAGAGACAGCTGAAATTCCTGGGACATGCAATGAGGAAGGAGGACTTGGAGAATCTTATACTAACAGGCCAGATGGAGGGAAAAAGAGACAGGGGAAAGCAACGGAAAACATATTTGAAGGACCTAATCAGGTGGATGACGGAACGAGGATTGCATGGTGTAACAGGAGAAGACGTGCTCAGAGCCACCAGGGATAGGGAAACGTGGAAGGCCATGATCGCCTACGTCCTGAAGGAACAAAGCACATAGAAGAAGAAGAATGGACGCTAAGCAATTTGCCAACCGTTATATTTGAAGCTCATTTCTGACATCTTTAACATCCTATTTAATCTGACATGTCTCAAAGACAATTTGCTGCCTAAATAAACAAATTCAATATATATATATATATATATATATATATATATATATATATATAAGTGTGTGTGTGTGTATGTGTTTGTTGTAACCTAAAAAGGTTACTACGTGATAAATATCTTAAACTGTGTTGGAAATAAATAGTAATATTTATAACACTATCAAATACAAGACTCGCAAGCAGTATGAAGTAAATAACCACTGCCAACTGATTGCATTCAACGAGCAAACATAATTTCCGCTGGCGTCATAGCCGAAGGTGAATTTTTATTCAATGTAAGTCTATACACTTGCAAAAATTGCTGTAATGCTGCATCTGTGGATCCACTGTTGGCTTTTTGGTACCTTTTTGAAAGTAAACACGAAACGCTTTGCCGAGCTGTTACTTCTAGGGTGATAGGAGGCAACTGTTATGTGCTCTACCACAAAAATTTGGCAAAATTACTTGAATTCCACAGGTGGGAAGTGCGAGAAAAGAAGCTGACAGAGTAGCATTTGCGTTTACAATTTATTGGTTTCACAGTAAAAGGGTGGAACCTAGTTGCTAATCTTGTGGCTCGAGTAAATTCCATTACAGAGGTCACCAGTGAACTAAGTTCATCAAAGCAGAAGTTTAGAATTGATATACAACACTCACTGTTAAGCCTTGATCCTTTCGATATATGCCAGATCCCATTCTGAAGTGTGTTGCTTGCGTACTGAAAGTCAGCATCGGAAGAGAAGGATGATTGTGACCATAAAGTGAGGGATCAGTTTATATATTAATTGTAATGTAGAATTGATCCCTCATTTTACATCCACATTATAATAGTATAACATTTTTTATAATCATATCGCCCCTAGCAAGCCATTTTATTGCCACTGTTTTGCAGGGGGTTACATAGGAAAAAATTTATGAGAAAAAGTGACAGGTTATAGGGAGTGTCAGGAAGTGGGTAAGAGAATGATGAGAATACGATGAGAGTGGCGTGGACGGAGAAAGAAGCGTTAGAGAGAGGATGCAGGTTAGTGAGATAGGAGGTGACTATTTACTTTACATTTAAATTCTTGGAGATTATAGCTGTGGAAAGCAAGTAAAAGGAATGGAATTTCACAGACGGGAAGTGCGAGAAAAGAAGCTGTCAGAGTAGAATTTGCGTTTACAATTTATTGGTTTCACAGTAAAACGGTAGGACCTAGTTGCTAATCTTGTCGCTCGAGTAAATTTATATATAGGGAACACCAGTGAGTTAAGTTTATCGGAGCAGAAGCCATGAAAGTATTTGTAGAAGAGATACAGGGAAGCCACATGGCGCCAGTGAGAAAGTGACTGTATCCGAGCTGCCAAGTCTGGATCTAACATATAACAGATTCTCCGTTGGATTTTCTCAAGGACCCCTAGGTGGATAGCAGGAGCACCCGGCCAGATATGGCAGCAGTATTCAATGCACGGGGGTATGGTAGATTTATATGTATCAATCCATTCTTTGCCAATATACATAACTTCACATTATGCTTTTATTCTAGATATACGAGAGTGTCTTGCATGGAACTCTTTCGGGATCCATTTTTGTAGAGCTAATGGTACCACTGCTCTTTCGTTACATATGAGAACATCATCACACATTGATTTAACCTCGGAGTCGGTTTTACTCTCATCTTTTAGCTTCTCCTTTATTTCCATAATAAATTTATCATCCAACTTTTCTTTTTAATTTCTTCCAAAGTCACCGGTAGTTCACACACAGTTTTGCACAGCACCCCCTTTTTTTATCTTTTCCTTCGATTGTAGAGAAACAATGACTGTGTCTTCTAAAGGTTTATTTTTTTTAATAAGTCTAGACAATCCGTCTTAACTTACTCGACAGCAAGAAATTCATTCTAAAGTAATTTAATAGCATGGTTCCCCATCGCTGCTACCTATGAGCTGTATGAGATTTGTTTTTGACTCATAAATAGCTAGCAACGGTTTGTGATCCGTTTGTAAGGTAAACCTTCTCCTGTGAATGAATATATGAATACTTTTTAAGGTCAAAAACAATCCCTAAACTTTCTTTTCCTATCACGGAATAATTTTTTTCAGCTGGAAGAAACGTCCTGGATGCAATAGGTTTCATTGATCGGTCCTCAAATTTATGCATAATGCATGCTCCTATCCAGTATGCATTAGCGTCACTTGCTATCATTGTTTCTTTTTTTTGGGTCGTAATGTGACAACAAGACTGATGTTAGCATTTCTTTAATTTTGTTTACCTGTCACCTTTTTGATCATAGTTCTATTAAGCAACATTTCTTAAAAAAACATGTACATAATATCAGACAGATTTTAGTCGATAACACAATAATAATCAAATATGCACGCAGCAATAATAAAAAAATATTGAATATTTTCTATATGTCCGGAGTTTTTTATCAGCAAATCCGAGATCTTCAATTTTGGATTCAGTTTGTTTTTTCATAATCATATCACCCCAAGCAACGCATTTTACTGCCACTGTTTTGCAGTAAAATATAGGACATATATATAGTAACATAGGAGGAAAGTTATGAGAAAGAGTGACAGGTTTTAGGGTGTCAGGAAGTGGGTAAGAGAAGGATGAGAATACTGATGATAGTAGAGTGGACAAAGGAGCATGAGAGAGAGGATGCAGGTTAGTGAGAAAGGAGATGACTATTGACTTTACATTTAAATAGAAGGGAATTCCACAAGTGGGAAGTGCGAGAAAAGAAGCTGATGGAGTAGTATTTGCGTTTACAATTTATTGGTTTCACAGTAAAAGGGTGGGACCTAATTGCTAATCTTGTGGCTCGAGTAAATTCCATTACAGAGGTCACCAGTGAGCTAAGTTCATCAAAGCAGAAGCTTCGAATTGATATACAACACTCACTGTTAAGCCTTGATATTTCGATATATGCCAGATCTGAAGTGTGTTGCTTGCGTACTGAAAGTCAACATCGCCATCAGGTTATCTGTTGGCATACTGGTACGTTTCCCTGGGGAAAGCCAGTCTGCTTCTGATTACCGATAATGCCTCCATTGTGGGGACCTTGGTGAAGAAACTCACCATTTGTTTCAATGGAAAAGCAAAAGCGGCATCATAAGAACGAAGTCTGAGGTATATATATATATATATATATATATTTAGGAAGAGGCAAATATTGGTCGTTATATCTGAATCTACCTGAATATGTTTGTTTAGAGTAGAGATAAATATTGGTTCTTTTTTGGGCTTACAGAAAGGTTTTCGTTGTTTTAGGAATAAGAAAATAAGTGGTCATATTTGCGATTGCTTGTTTTTCTTTTCTCTTTATGTTTATTACCAGCAGAAAGTTGCATTAGAAAATGTTCAATACATGTCTGAAGGTAAATAAACCTTTAACATGTAAAGCTTGAGTTCGTATAATCCTTTTCTTTTCTGGATATAATTTACGTAGAAATTGTCAGAATATTATTCAAAGACACCGAAAGTCAACTTCAGGGAGAGGGGAGAAGAGAAAATGAAATTAAAGAAACGAGGAAGAAAGGGAAAGAAATAAGGAAGAAAAGTGGGAGAAGAAATGAAAAAAAAAAAAGGAAGAAAAAGGTATGTTAGAGAGAAGGCGTACTGAAACGCGGTTTCAGGGGGTAAAAAAAGAGATGGAATCGTTAAAAACGGTAGCGAATTGAATTCAACTCGATCCGTGAAAGGGACATTTTTTAAAAATATGTATATGTGTGTAAAGAAATCAGAAATGAGTGTGTCACAGGAACGGAAAAAATGGGAGGAAAAAAGAAAACGGAAAATGGGGAAGAAAGAAAAAAGAAAAAGGGAAAGATACGAATTATATTAGCTGCTTGATGTTATCCACACTTTTTATACACTTTTTATACACTTTTTATACACTTTTTATACACTGCATCTAATTCTGATCACTGGAGTAGACTGCATTATAATTAAAACCATATACGAACAAGCTTACTTACAGTTCCAATTGTATCTCTGTGTATAAAAAAGAAGGGATAGCTTCAGACCATCAGATTCAATTTCTCTGGAGTTCTTACAAAACGTTTGTTTCTGGGCGTAAGTTATGTAGAAATTGTTAGAATCATTTGTATTCAGCAACATCGAAACACGAAAGCGCTTGGACATACAGAAACTTTGGACAATTTCTACATATTATATATATTGTTAAGCGTAACAAGAGGAAAAAAAATCATTGACCGAAACTCAGAGAAAAATCACAGATAAATATTTAATTTACAAAACACACCAAATAGAATATTTACAAATATACAATTTTTGTTGCATTCAAAACAAGAAACATAGAGTTTACTACTGGCAAGTGTTACGAGGAGAGAAATGGGAGTCAAGGTCAGTATCTTTACCCAGTTAATTTAACGAGGAAAATTAGTGTTATACTTTTTGGAAGTCCTCAAATGAGTATATAAAAATAAGTTTATGGTCAATGAAAGAGTTAAAAATATGTATTTACTCAGATAGTTCCATGAGATTCTCTTTCAGGTTTTAGTTCGTCGGCAACTTTTAAATTCTTTCGGCTGGATAGAAATCCTTGAATCATAACCGGAGTTGGTAACATCAGCAAACCCTGGTAACAACTGGCTGTTTTCTGCCCCATACCTATTTTTATAGGAGCTAACACCTAATTTATATATTTCTAGAACTTTAAGAACTCTCTAGATGTTACTGGAACATTCTGGCATCTTCCAAACGTTCTGTTTCTAATTTCCTTACTTTTTCGACTACTTTCTGAATTAAAACTTTTTTGTAATAATAGGACCCAATAGTGTCCCTTACTACCACTTTTTAGACATTATTAATATTATTTTTATATACAAATGCATCCTCGTAACAATATATATATATATATATATATATATATATATATATATATATATATATATATATACTTTTTCATTTGAAAGTCAATGAATTACGTGATCTTGGTTTCAAACTTTAGGTATCTTTAGGCGTTTTATATCAACTGATTCTCCAGTGTTATTTTTTTTTTCAAACGCTCGGCATAAACTTTTCAGAACGCACAACTGGAAGTTAAAATAACTAGAATTTCAAAATAAGGGAGAAGTTTTTCAGGGATTGTAAACATTTTCATCTGGGTTTATATGATCCAAAAATATAATTTTTTTCTGATATGTTTACATCCAAACATTACTTCGGACCTCTCATTTAGTAACCTTTCTCGTTCTGGAAATGCTATTATATCAATTTCTTTTCCTGGCACAATCTGCAGACATTACCACTGTTGTAACGTCTGACCCTTTTTAATATAATCCATGATATATAAGATTCTTTGCCGTCTTTTTACTTTCCACGCGTGATTAGCTAGTTTGGTATAGTTTTTAAAACTTTCTAACTTGAATGCAGACTTGTGATTATACCAACGCTTTTTAAATATTCCTTCAGTGCAACCCAAGTATATTTTCTCTTTCCATTTTTATCATGTAGTTCTGCTTTGTATTATAACTCTCACCTCCTCTCTATCTATCTATCTATCTATCTATCTATCTATCTATCTATCTATCTATCTATCTACAGTACTGTGCAAAAGTATTAGGACAAGAACTATTTTATCATTTATGAGGCATATTGACAGAAAATAAACAATTTAATTAAAGTAATTTTATTTGATTTAATCAACAAATGCTTTAACAAGAAAAAATACTTGTTACAAAATAAATTTAATATTTAGTATAATAGCGTTTTGCTCTGATCACAGTCTTCATTGTGTCAGGCATTGACATCACATGCTTCTTCAGTGTATCTAATGGTATCTCCTGCCAAGCAGCTTGTATTTGTTCCCAAAGTGTGTCTTGCTAAATAACATTAGATTTATCAATTCGAGTGCTGGGGGGGGGATAAGAAAAAAGTCAGTCATATCTAAGTATAATAGAATAATGAGTACTTTCAATATAACCATTTTAATAGAAAATAAGAAAAATTAAATATAACTTCTTTTTAATGCATTTCTTTTACACCTATTTTTAAACAATATTTATTAGTAATTTACTTGGCTTTTCACCCGATAGTTTAATTTCAGTGAGGTTTTTAGGAAAATCACCCCAGTCCTAATACTTTTGCACACTACCGGTAGAGTGCAAAATTGTTAGGACAAAGGTGATTTAAAACTTTATTTTGATGCCTCATAAAATGTAAAATAGTTATTGCCCTAATACTTTTGCACAGTACTGTATATTTAATGTATCAAGGTAGCAGATAATTTTCTAAACATATACTGTTAAATATAACAGTATATGTTTAATCATGAGCCGTTTTAAACATCGTATTTTGGCTTTAATTTCAGGTGAAAATAAAGATAAAAATTGTTCAAACATTTGGATATTTTTTTATTATGCTGGTTCTAAGCTTGCGGCTCATATGAGCCATCTTCAGAGAGGTTACACGGACGTTAACATAAAGACATCCACCATCAAAGATTGTTTTATCTTTTGTTGATATAAAACATTGTTATGCAACGATAACAGTCACTGAATAGCAGACGCTGTTCGTAAATTTGCAATGCCGTGCTATGACATCAGACCGCGTGAGAGACCGAAATGTTAACAGAACCATATGTCTAAATGCAATGTAATGTGTTGTGACCAGATTGAAATGTGGTTTTATTAAATGTTGGTTTTGATTTAATGCAAATGGCCTCCACTTTATGAAGGTTCTTTTTATTGTGTGTATGAGTGAGTATTATTGTGTTATCGACTAAAATCTGTTTAATATTGCCTACATTGCTAAGTTTTTCCAAGAAATGTTGTTTAATTGAACTATAATCAGAAAGTGGCAGGTAAGCCTATATATATGTATATACAAGGTGGCCACAGAAACACTGAGTGATATAAAGCGCTGCTGCTGATTTATTGGGGTAGTAAAGTTTAGACTATTTGAAACGCAAAACTTTTTTAAATACAGTTTCAGAATCTTCTAAAGCGATGTCCTAGCGATGCTTAATTGAGCAGAGCGACGTCGCGTAGATAGAAGCTAATGGATGAACCGAGAAACTTTGTCACTATAGAATACAAATCTTCTCTCATCCATCAACCAACTAAAAAAAAATATAAAATAAATTGCACACCTTCAAAATCGTATTCAAACGATCAGCATTTGGGAAAAAACCAAAGTAAAATTGCACACCCGCAAAAGAGGATTCAAACGACTAAAAGCTCTCTTTTTCACAAATCAGTGTGAAAAGCGAAACTCTGGATCCTGATTGGTTGACAAATCCTGATTGGTTGACAAACCGACTTGGCTGACCGCCTGCTGTCACTCTCTCACCGGCGTGACGTGGCTTCCCTGTACCTCTTCTATAAATACTTTCACTGCTTCTGCTCTGATGAACTTAAATCACTGGTGCCCCCTAGGTGTGAATTTGCACGAGATACTAGATTAACAACTAGGTCCCACCCTTTTACAGTGAAACCAATGAAATGTAACCGCAATTTCTACTCCAACAGCTTCTTTTCTCGCACTTCCCGCCTGTGGAATTCCCTTCCGCATACTTGCTTCCCCGATAGCTACAATCTCCAGGAGTTTAAATGTAAGGTCAATAGACACCTCTTAACACACTAACTCTCTCCAACACTCTTCATATGTACCTCCTTACTCGTCTATCACCCTCCTTCTGACATTTCCTATACCCAATCGCTCTATGTAAACCTCTGCGCTATAGTGGCAGTGGAATACCTTGCTTGGGGTGATATGATTAAAAAAAAAATCGAGAAATTCAAATAACGTCAGAGAAACGTTTTTTTTCACAGCTAAAGAAAATATGGTCTGTGGAGCCTACCACGTGATCAGAATTCAATATTTAAGTATGGCCACTGACCGGTCACCGCAGTCGACATGGGAGCGGTTAGCTGAGGACCTCGTGGCAATGTAACAAAAGAAAATTCGAGAAGCCGACACGGACGCAGGGTACGTAACAGTTTCATTCGACCTCTTCTTCCAATTTTCTGTTCTTTTTCACTCCACACCATAGTCAGTCACATAGAAGCAGTAGCTGATAGCAGCTCACCATGTAAGGAAAAAAGTTCAAGCTGACTCGCCTTTGCTGCCAATTTTCTTTTCTTTTTTTCACTCTACGTCAACCCGGACGAAGGGCACATCACAGTTTCATTCGACATCTTCTTCCAACGTCCTTTCCTTCGTTTTCGCACCACGCGCCAAGCAGACCACCACCACCACCACCACCACCACCACCACCACCACCACCACCACCAACAACAACAACAACAACAACAACAACAACAACAACAAAATAAACTTGTTAAGTACAACTTCTTTATTTGTTTTGCCTTCTCTTTCTCTCAACCTGTCGCGACCTACACAAAAGAGGAAGGAACAAAGACTTTACATTCTGCTACTACCCAACCATGAACTCTAAATTTCTGTGGACATTTTAAATACTTACAATTCTCTTTGGACAATTTTAACTACAAAACTAAAGCATTTTCTCAATGAACATATTTCTTTTCTCAAATATATTGTAGTGTTCAGTTAACAAAATTTCACCTATATTTTCCTTCATATATTTTTGTCATTTTGTAAATAAATCTTTGCTTTAATGTACACACAAAATATTTTATCCTTTCACATTTCAACCTTCAGCCTTCTGAAATTTAAAGTATGGGGACTTCGGACGTGTTTGGCACAAGGCCAATTTACCAAGCATCACCTAGGCCTCTACACTATACAGCGGTGCATGCATTTGCCGTACAGCATACATCGCTGCGTCAGTAAGTACAGTGAGCTTAGGACATTTTCCCGAAATATCGCCGACTGAACCAGTTCGTTCAAACCGGACAATTAGGTTCTGAATCATGTCATCGCTATAGGGTACTCTGGCATTACAATATTGCAGGGATTTTATTTGAGCTTGAATAATTAATCTTTCACTGGAATAGAAAAAATGAGCTTTTGTCTATATTGTCCTCATCATTGTTGCCATTTGTACAACGTTTTGTCCTGTTGTACGCTCGGCCTTCTTCAGGTCCAGTGAATGTAGACGTTGGTTAGTTCCTGTGATTTGACCCAAAGAGTTTTGAGTTCAATACCAAACTACAGTAGTGGTGAACAGAGGGTTAGAGAGAGATAACTCATGACTACCAAAAGAGGCTCTACGCAAGGAATGAGGATGATATACCCCAGTGATTGCAATAAAGGGTTCGGTTCGAAATTCCTAACAACTGAAGAAGGCTAGGGAGTACAAAGACTTATAAATCAACATTGGAAAATCTTTGATATCATTATTGAACTCCGGCACTGGTAACTATATAGACTCAGCTGAGGTCCCAGGCAGAATCTATAATTAAACAGAGAGAGAGAGAGAGAGAGAGAGAGAGAGAGAGAGAGAGAGAGAGAGAGAGAGGGAGGGGGTAATTGATAGAGAAGGGACAGTTGAATGCCATACGTGATACACGCTTGGGCGATCATGTCTAGAAAGAGACATGACTGACTGGGCAGAAGATTATCTCGCAGTAGGTTGCTTTCTGCGGTAGACTGGTTGCCAACCGAGACTATAGAACCCAATCTGTCCGATTATTTAACGCATAACTGGAGAGAAGAGACTGATTAATACCTTTCCCAAGGCTATTTGTGCGTAAGTGAATGGAAGGAACTCAACTGGAATTCGAACTCGACTCCCCAATTTGTCGTTCCGAGTCGATACCCATTGCACCACAACGCACATCCTAGAGAAGAGACAAAGTGATTAAAAAGATAGGCTAACCCGATGGATAGAGTCAAGACATTGGGAGAGAGGGAAAGAGAAAGCAATCGATTGATACATCCTTGAAGAAGCAGAAGAAGAAGAAGAAGAAGAAGAAGAAGAAGAAGAAGAAGAAGAAGAAGAAGAAGAAACAGAGAGTGCAAAATAGAACGACGGCACTAAACAAGAACATAAAAATTCGTTATTACGACAAAAAAAAAAAAAAGAAAAAAAAAAGGGAGTGGAAAAAACAAAGGAATATAATCCAGTCTGTCAATTACATACCACAAAGATATTTGAAACTTGGACATGTCTCAGTGGACACTATTGATTTCTGACTTACAAGAAAGACTCCGGGTGGGATATCTGGCCAATATGTGCTTAACCCAATATTATAACAACATTTGATGGGATTTGCAGTGCGCAAATATACATACCTGTATGTTTTTAGCAAAGAAATGCATTAGAATTACTCCTAACTCCTGGATGATCGAAAATTTGTATTCTATAGTGACAAAGTTTCTAGGCTCATCCATTAGCTTCTATCTACGCGACGTCGCTCTGCTCAACTAAGCATCGCTAGGACATCGCTTCAGAAGATTCTCAAACAGTATTTGAAAAGTTTTTTAAGTTTCAAATGGTCCAAACTTTACTACCCCAATAGATACTCAGCAGTCCTGTATATCAAAAGCATCTTAGTTTTTCAAAAGACTTTTTTTTCTTTTTAATCATTATTGATATAAGTTTAGTTTTAAGGAGGCACAGTCATCATCTTCATGAAAAATAAAAGTTAACAGTGCTGAATTTTCTCATAGGCGCACAATGAGTGCAGTTGGTTGCTCGTTAAATTTGACTGAATCTTCTTGTGATGGCCCTGTTAATAGATGAAGCGGCTACAATTGCTGACCACTTATGTCAACGAAATCAAACTGTATTTCAAAATATAACTTTCACAAATCTATAGCATAAAGATCGCATATCAACGCCTCTAGTAATTATGTCTACACTAATATGTACACTACCGGCCATAATTATTAGGTAGGTCACCCCAGTTTCTTTTTTAAAAATAAATGATGTATTTCATAACAGTTTTAGTATTTATGGCCAAATGAAAATAGAATGGTTCTTTTTCATTATTACTTTGCAAAATTTTACAAGGCAAGAAAGCAAAGATGAACTCGTCCGAATCACCCAAAATTGTTTTTATTCTTTCATTGATGAAACTGCAATATAGGTAATTATTAAATATTTATAAATTCATTTGATGCACATGTTATTGTGCAATATTAAAAAAAATCTATTTTCATTTACAACTATTCACTTGGCAATAAATACTAAAAAATAGTATGAAATGCATAATTTTTTAAAACACCGGGGTGGCCTAATAATTATGGCCGATAGTGTATCTGCACAAAAGTTGATTATCGTCTACCATGTATTCAATTGTGAAAGCAGAATAACATATACAATGTTTTTATTACTTCAAAGTTCTCTAGAAAAAAGATTTGGTATTAAATGACTGTTTAAACCAGATGTTTCCAAACTTTTTTCTCTGGGCCCTATTTGCTGAATTAAAATTTGCTGAAACCACACCAAATATCATTATTTACAAATAGAACTTTGTCTGTGTGTGTGTGTCCGTTTGTGTGTGCTTCCGTGACCTATAGACTCCGAAACGGCTGAACCGACTAAGGTTGAAACATGATTGATTTTTTTGTTTAACGCAGTGATTCTCAAACGCTGGGGCCCGCCTAATAGGTGTGGCGGAAGTGATTAGCATGTTAGGCGGAGTGATTGAAAGTGTTAGGGATCACCCCTTTTTGCACATAAGAATGGACTCACCTGATGTGTACATATAATCCTGCCTATACAGAGAACGGCAGTAGTACTTGCAACTGCCATTGTCACTGTCAGTTCTGTGCCTCATGGGAATAACAGGTATTCTAAGATTTAAGGCTGTATCACGTTAAAACATTGGTCAGTACCTAGATGGGTAACCGCTTGAGAATATCAGGCGCTTGGATATGCAGGTGGTGTAATACATAACAGCTCGAAATTGTTAGTCGGAGAGCCGAGTTCCAGTTCCACTTTGCGATCTTCCTCCATAAATATATAAATTTTACATCAGATATGTGAAATATTCATTAAGTTCAGTAACGTATTAGCGTGAATGCTGATTCAGCTCCTCCAATAAACGAGCAAAGATATTTGTTATTCTAAAAAAATTATTAATGCAATATTCAATTTCACAGGAAATTCATACAACCGCAAACATGCACCAGGTTTAAATAACTTGAATTAAGCCGTAAAAAAACAAACAAACACACAAACAAAAACAAAAACAAAAACAAAAAAAAAGCATCAAAAGAAAAAAGATCAGTCCTTGGTGCTGGTATTGGCTCATTTATCTAAACTTATTTATAAATAGAACTTTGTCTCTGTGTGTGTGTGTGTGTCTGTTTATCTGCCTGTATGTCTGTATTTTTTTCAGCCCTTTTATTTTAGTTTTTGCTTCGGGTTTGACTTTAAGTAGATATAATTGTAGTTCTTAGGCTCAGCCATGATACCATTTTCTCAGAGGACTTATTTGGCCTTCAAAATTCAGTTTACGACAAAAAACTTATTTGATATCGATACCAGGAAATCAAAATTTGACTTACATCCATTCATTTTTCTTTCAGTCTACGGTTTTGCTTTAACTGGAAACAACTATTGCTTTTTAGTCTTTCGTGCTAAAGAGTCTGAACTTTAGGAGCATGGATTAGTTTTAAAGCTTTCATTACACTCGAGCGACGCCTGGCTACACTGCTAGTCAAGTTATAAAGCAAATGGTGCAATGCATAAGAATAATACTACATGTTCAATCTTTGAAAGAATCCCCAGACCCTTGGTCGAGCTGTATGTAAAAAATACTGCATAAAATGACAATATTGTAAAAACGGTAAATCAATTGTTGAAGCTAAAATGGTTTAGATTTGACAAATTTCGATCATAGTTCAGTCTGACTGAGAATCATTGTAAGATCATCGGCGATAATGTTAAGTTAACGATAAGATTCGTGGCAGGAACTGCAGTAAGAATGGGACAATATCACACTTGAACAATGTGATGAATTAGTGCAGTCCTGTCATACATCGGTAGTGCTAATTAAAAGCCATGTCTTGTGTACGTATCATCACTATTCTGTGTTGATTAATACCAAGATTAAATCGATTGTGCCTATTTACAATATTGTTCTCTGTGTTCACCAGGTTATCTATCTATCTATCTATCTATCTATCTATCTATCTATCTATCTATCTATCTATCTATCTATCTATTTCAGTCTTTTCGTATCTATCTATCTATCTATCTATCTATCTATCTATCTATCTATCTATCTATCTATCTATCTCAGTCTTTTCAGATCTATCTATCTATCTATCTATCTATCTATCTATCTATCTATCTATCTATCTCAGTCTTTTCAGTATCTATCTATCTATCTATCTATCTATCTATCTATCTATCTATCTATCTATCTATCTATCTCAGTCTTTTCAGTATCTATCTATCTATCTATCTATCTATCTATCTAATCCTGTTCAGCACGATCTATATATTCAAGTTTATTCCCGTTTATCCAATTTGAATATATTCCGATGTGAAAGTGACAGTTAACATACAGTGTTGCTTCCTATGTCCCTAACATAAATACTTTCTTTCTTTCTTTCTTTCTTTCTTTCTTTCTTTCTTTCTTTCTTTCTATTCAGTGTATATATCTGCGCATCTTCTTATATTTCCATGTCCAATTATGTAGGATACCAATATGCATCTATTTACAGGATATCTGGCCGAGTGAATTCCGACCATGAGTTCCGTCTTCTCAACATAGACTATGTGTCAGGAATATGATTTTGGTATTATCGGTCTGCCGAGGCAATCACGGCAAGCTGGATCTTTGGAAAGTGCCTGAAAAACCATACTGACGGTGAACCTAAGCCTTGTGAGTGAAATTCGGTAGATGGAACTGTCTGATGTCCGGTACTCGCGTTTTTGGTGGCCGACGCTGGAACCGCGAATGGCTAGATCATGCCGTCGATTCTGCTGCCAATCGACGAGGGTGGATGGCCTTGACACGCGATGCGGTTAACCCCATTGGAGCCGGCTCAACCCACTTCGGTTGAATGCCGTTACAAATACAAAATAAAAAAATCAACATTTAATATGAGGCAAAATTATTGGCCCTTTTGCCTCTGTAATCAATTGTGTAAACGTTATTATTAATTATTGCGTTTAACCATTTTTGATAGTTCCTTACAAAATTGCTACACACACTGATAAGTATGTTGCTCCATTCTTCGTTGTTAAAATATTTTAGTTCTTCCAAATACAAAGAAATTCTTTCTCTTACAATTTCTTTTTAAATATGCCCATAAATTTTCAATAGGGTTTCGGTCAGGATTTTGTGCGGCCTACGCCATTACTTTAATGTTGCTGTCAAGAAATTTGGAACAAGTTTCACCATGTGTTTTGTCTTATATCCAGTGGCACCCCAAAGACATCATTCTTGCACTTGGGTTTATGTTATTGTAAAAAATAGCGTTGAATGTGCGTCGTGGTGCAGCGGATATCGGCTCAGAACGTGAAATCGGGGAGCCGATTTCGAAATCCAGTAGAATTCCTTGCATTCTCTTACGTGCAAATACCTTTGTATTAATTCGTCTCTTCTCTCCAGTTATGTGTGTGTGTGTGTGGCGTACATCCTAGGTGGGTTGAGCCAGCTTTTCCCCGAGAAAGTTTCAATGGAATTTGTTTGAGGGTAGGGTCTCAAATCCTACTCTGTTATTTAAGCTATAACTGGAGGGAAAGGGCGGATTAATACCTTTCCCAAAGATACTAGGGCATTCAACTGGAATTCGAAATCGGATCCCCGATTTCTCTTTCTGAGCCAGCATCCACTGCACCACAACGCACATCCGTCAGTTACGTTTACAGCACCTGGTATTCCCAAGCGGTCACCCATCTAAATACTGACCAGGCTCAACGTTGCTTAACTTCGGTGATCGAGCGAGAACCGGTGTATTCAACGTGATATGACCGTAAGACAAGACTGGGTTCTATAGCCTTGGCTGGCAAATAGTTTACCGCAGAAAGTAATGGCAACCTACTGCGGAAAATTCTTCTGCCCAGTCAGTCATGACTGTTTCGAGACATGATCGCCAAAGTGTCTATCACGTATGGCACTTAACTGACTGGAAGAATAGCCAAATACCGCTCTTTATCCATGACTAGCAGTATAGCCAGGTGTTGCACGGGTGTAATGAAAGCTTTAAAACTAATCCATGGTCCTGGAGCTCAGACTCTTTGGATGTTGGCACTAAAAACTAAAAAGCAATAGTTGTTTCCCGTTAAAGCGAAACCGTAGACTGAAATAACAACGAATGGATGTAATTTTATTTAGTTATTTCATATATATATATCTCGATTTTCTGCACTATTGTAAGAACTGCAACCTTGAAACTTCTGAATATCGTTTCATATGTTTTTGTCTATAGTGTATCAAATTTGATTAAAATCGGACCACTCCTATAACCCGATTTTTTCGATTTTCGATTTTCCATATTTATCGGGGGTACCTCGACACAAAACCTAGCTAAGAACACTCGCAAATGCTTATAGTACAACTGTGTAAATTTGCAAGAAAATCGGTTCAGACGTTTCGGAGTCTATAGTTAACGAATATACACTCACAGACCTACACACACACAGACAATGTTCCATTTATAAATAAGTTTAGATAACGTGCACTCTTACTAGTTGTCTTGGTCCCGAAGCAGCAAAAAATCCACAGAACCAGAATGCTCCTACCACCGTGCTTAATTGTACAGAGGGTATTCTTTGGGTTGAGAGCTTCATTCAGTTTCCTCCATACAACAAGGGAGTTCATGTAACCCAGAAGTTCCTAAAATTTTGCTGCAATTACTCCAAAATACAATTTCACTATTATCCATTACCCCAATGAGCCAATAGAAAATGCTTAATCACTTTAAGTATTATAGCGGGTATCTTATCTATTTTTCTGGTTGTAGTGGAATTCCGTTCTAGTGAAGGGTAATTGTATACCGTTGCAGGTTAACGGAATTTGGCCTTGTGGTAGATAGTAATATAGGAAAAGAAGTAATTATATTTTCATACATCAAAAGCAGACAAAGTTAATGGAAATTAGTCAATACAAGAGTACCAATCTATAATAATTAGAGGTATAGTAGCCGTAACCTAGCCGTGTTTCTTAATGTGAGTGTTGAGCTTGTATTACCTGTGCCAGTTTATTTATTCTTGGCTTTTTGACTGAAAGGGCTATTCGGGCTTCGTTTGCCACGTTGAGTTTGTTACGTTTCTTGGTCTTCATTCCAAGGACAGTTGAAAAAGCTTGTTCACATAGATAAGTGGTTGAAAATCCTATGAGAATTCGTACTGCTCTAGAGGCTAGTATATCCTGCAGACAAGAGATCCAAAAGGTGTCTAGACCAGACTTGGTCTCAAACAAAAGCTTCCATGCATTGTTCATCCTGAGTGTGAGAAATTCTTCTTTTTCTGGATAGTCCTCATCAGGAATGATATCTTCACTCAGAAGAAATGGATTTCTTACCCATTCATTATTGGAATTATTCAAGTTTGAAAAGTACTTACTTCCTTGAAATGCTGTCTCGTTAATAATTTGGCTTGGTATAGTGTGAAATTATAAGCTGATTGCCTCTTCCCAAACCAAACATGCATTACCCCCAAATCATGGGCTCTTTACCCCACTGGGTTAATTTACCCCGTGGTTGGGAGCCATGAATATAACCAAATAATTCTAGTTTGGTTACATTTGATCAGAAAACAAAATTCTAATATTTACTCCCATGTTCTAGATGGCTTCTAGCATTAGCTAATTTGCATGCTAGGTGATTAGCCTTAAACAAGGGAGTTTTCCTTGGGCGATAAGCTCGAAGTCCTTATTTCATAGTATAAACTGTGATCTAATTAAAGTTTTATATAAGAAAGAGATTTCCTAAATTTTAGATTAAGGTTAAATATATAAAAATAAAAATATAGATTAATTATAAAAACTGAATTTAAATACAAAAATATTTGTAGTCGTATACTTCACTAATACAGATATGTTTACGAAATAGCAATTCCCATATCCCCATCTTAGTCTATAAAATTTTCATATAATCTCCTGTATCCTCTACCCCTTCCTTCTTTTCGTTCAAATTTTGACAACTTACAACTCTAATTTTCCATTTTCAACCCCACCTACCTCTCACCCATAATTTTTCCAACATAAGATAAAGAATTTCCATTTTCTTTTAGCATTACCCGTTGAGATATTGTCCTTTCAATGTCGAAACAAAATGTACACTTTGTGGTAGATGATAATTTGTACATGTTCTAAACTATAATATATATATAGATATATATCTATATCTATATATATAATATTTATTTCACACACACGCACCTATATATATATATATATATATATATGCAAACAGATCTGTCTTGCTGTTTCACAGCTCATCAGTACGGTTAGATACCCGATTGCTTCTAACAAGGATTGAAAGGATTGAAACCCGACCGAACTGACATCAGTCAGCGATTCTACCTGAGATTCTATCTGAGCTATGGTAGGAAGGTGAACTTTAGCGTGTTATATACAATGTAAACACACGCCAGCAGCCGAGAATGTTCAGATTCATTACTGAATGAACGATGTATATGTGTGTGTGTGTGTGTGTGTGTGTGTGTGTGTGTGTGTCTGTGTGATGCGTACAGACACTCACACTCACACATATATATATATATATAGCTTTCTGAAAATTAGATTAATATATATATATATATATATATATATATATATATATATATGGTTGTGTGTGTGTGTGTATACGTGTGTGTGTGTTTGCTCGAATGCCTACCTTTATTCCGATATCCATACGTAGAAACATAAAGAATAAAGTTTTCACTCCGTTTTTAGAGATTATCCTTGGCTTACGTTATCTCAACTGTAAATATGTCATGGTTCTATTTTTTCCCACCCGTTTGGTACGCTGGTTGTTCTTGGCCGTCCGCAACACTCAAGTTATTTTGAGTGGATCACTGTGATTCCTGGAGAAAAGAATGGTTTCGGTGGACATTGCCGAATTCAGCCAGGCAGAAACGAAAAGAAAACGACGTGCGTATTTGATTTGTAAAAATATGCGGGAAAATAATCCCGAATGAATGAAGATCGAAGTCTATGGACGTGGGGCAGATATAGGCGAAGGTTCCCACTCACAGGCGCACGAACACATACGGAGGGAAACAGAAAGAAGCAGAGATTGTGAAATGGAAAGACAGTGATTGAGCAGGAGGTGTCACGACCATAGGATATTGAAACACTACACAATTTGTCAGTCAATTGAAAAAAATAATGCTTTTAATATAGCTGCATTCAAATTAATAAAAAAGTTATTCACTTTAAAAACTAAGACATTCAAGTTAAATTATAAGCCATTCAATTTAAAATACTGCAATATTTTTGTTATTGATTTAAAAATAGCATTAAATTCAGTCAGTTAAGTGCCATACGTAATACACGCTTTGGGCGATCATGTCTCGAACGATACATGACTGACTGGGCAGAAGATTATCCCGCAATAGGTCGCCATTGCTTTCTGCGGTAGACTGGTTGCCAGCCAAGGCTATAGAACCCAGTCTGTCCTGCTATTTAACCCATAACTGGAAGGAAGGCACGGATTATTACCTTTCCCAAGGGTATTTGCGCGAAAGTGAATGCAAGGAATTCAACTGGAATTCGAACTCAGCACGCAGGTGTCGCGTTCCGAGTCGATATCCACTGCACCACAGCGCAAATTCACAATTACAACAGAAAAAAGAGGAGTTCAAATAAACACAAAGAGAGTTAAATATGCACGATCAAACTCTGTGGTACTAACATAATAATTGCATAATTAAATTAGAATTAGCGAATTGTAAATTCATTGCTTAAATTGAATGCGTTAGTTTTTAAATTGAATGTCTTGCATTTTTTTAAATTTGACTTCACTATTATTTTATTTGAATTTATTCATTTATAAATCGAATGGCAAATGGTTTAGTTCTCCTCCGATCACCTAAAGACAATCTCCTAACGTCAAACCTGATCAGTACCTAGATGGGTGTCCGCTTGACAAGTTTAAAGCAGATGCTTTAAACTTGTATGCGCGATTGTAATGGATAACGGCTGGGACAAAATCAGACCGCAGAATTATGGTGCAAATATATTAAGCCCAATATAGCCATCGTAGCATCCAGGCAAATAAGTGCATACCAGGCACGTATATCACAGCCAAATATGCGTGAGATATGGGGACAAGATGAAAAAAAAAGGCAATAACATTACATTTAGACCCGGCTGGAAATACCTTCAAATAGAATAATCCAGGCCGCTCAAACCAATTGTGGGTGTTCCCAAGTATTTAGATAACTCAGTCTCATCCTAACACTTGCGGCCTGACAAACAGGAATTCGAGTAGCCAGTAGATAAAAACATTGGTTGCTTGATCCAAAAGTGATTTGACCTAAAGAATTGTGAGTTTAATCCATGGTCCCTGTAGAGAGAACAAAACAAAAAAAAAAAAATTGCAGAGTTGAGTTATCAAGGGCAATTAACTAAAACTGAGATATCCAGAGGCATAGCACGTGGAATTAGAACAATCCTGCCACGTGTACTAAATAAATGATTTAGTTCAAAATTTGAACAAACATCATCTTAAGAAGGCCGGAGTGTTCAACTGTCGAAATATGTACATATATATTAGTCATCCACGTACAATCTTGTTTCACTGTATCATAGCTCATCAGTGTGGCTAGACAGCCAGTGTGTCTACTCCCTAAGCTATCAGCGTATGGAATGGGACAGAGGTGTAAATTCTAGCGTGTTATACATATGGGGTGTATAAACAGTCACCGGGAGAACTCAGTTCATTACGGAATATATATATATATATATATATATATATATATATATATATTACAAAAATGTGAAAGAGCACGTAGATTAAACTTTTTGTGTAGTGATATTATGCTTTTATAAACCATTGTAAGAACAAAATTACAATATATATATATATGAATTAATTTCAATGTAAAGGTAAATTAAATTAAATTATAATTAATTTTAAAATAAATTAAATCGATTTTAAATTAAATTATTTAATTTAGTTAATTTTTAATAAAACAGATTTAATTATATTTGCTCTACGATCTATGTTGGATTGAACACTTTTTTTAAAAAGTTAATAACGGAGAACTCTGGCTTCTAAAACTAGTGGTCCTTTTTATTTGGATATATACATATATAGCGTGAAAAAATTGTCTCTGTAATTGAGCAAGTTTCGTGAGGACACCGTTATGATGCTTTCACTCATCAGGGCTGGTTTCCTTGCTGTTGAGTTCCGTTTTTTTTTTCTTATTTAAATAGATTTCGGTGGGATTTGATATTTGATATTCCTGCACAAAAAAAAAAAAAGAAAAAGAAAAAAAGAAAAAAGAAAAAGAAAAAGAAAAAGCAAAAGAAAAAGAAAACAAGCCAATCTCACACGAAACCAATTCTACAAAATATCTAATGTCCTCGAAACTCTCTTTTGATATTGGGGTTCATGCTATTATTTTGGCATTATGCAATTTTTCTTCTTGGTTGGTTGGATTAGCATCCATGTATCAAACTTCTCTTTACACCACATCTCGCAAGTGCTTCATGGGACTGAGATCCGGTGACTTTGTAGTGGGATAAGAAATTAAGAATTAAAATCAACCTTCTTCTTCACTTCACAAAATTTCACAGTAACGTGTGAAATCCTGGTTTTTCCCTAATAGAAAAAGGATTGACCAAGTGCTTAAAGAAAAAGTCTAAACCAGTTTTCGCAATTACGTGTTAAATTGATTTTTGACCAATGCGAGCGATTTGCAAAACTAAAGGAACTTAGCAATCAAGTGTGAAAAATCTAGATTACAATAGAATGGACTTGATCAACGCCAGTCAGTCAGTTAGATGGAAGCAGCGAGAAAGACAAAACTAAAATATAACTTCAACTTCAAATCGACCCGGAGATAAGGTCAGGTCGCACCTTGTTCTCTTTCTCCTTATTTCTCGTGTACTGATTCGTTCTACTTCTTCTCCATCTAAAAACATTACTACTGAATACATACATACTTACATATGCATATACTCTTTCAACAATTAATACTACGAACATTTTCTACAAATCCCGATACACATAAATTTATCCTTGCACATGAGCTTCTGCCTTAACCCTTAACTTTTTAATAATGTTTCTAATTGCACATTAACTCCTACGACTTATGTTATTCTTTCCTTTTAATAAATTTCTAATTTAAAATTAATGTTTTATTATTCCACTTTTCTACATTAATTCAGATATTCCAACCAGCTTCAACCTTCTGATGAAAACCTTCGGACAATTCTGATGATGATAATTCTGCATAAAACTTGTAAGCTGCCGGAAGTTCGGTTAAGACAGAAGGCCGAACCAAGAAACATTAAACATCTCCCTACGGCTTCAATTTGAACATATTGCACAGTTTCATGAAAAAATCCGCCACTGTAGAGAGTTCGATTATGTAAGCCGAACTAAGAAACATTGACCATCTCCCTACGGCTTCAAATTGCAATGTTTCATGAAACAATCCGTTACTGTAGGGAGTTCGATTATGTAAGCCAGAAGGCCGAACCAAGAAACATTAACCATCTCCTTACGGCTTCAAATTGCAGTGTTTCATGAAACAATCCGCCACTGTAGAGAGTTCGATTATGTAAGCCAGAAGGCCGAACCAAGAAACATCAACCATCTCCCTACGGCTTCAAATTGCAATGTTTCATGAAACAATCCGTTACTCTAGGGAGTTCGATTATGTACGTCTGAAGGCCGTACCAAGAAACATTAACCATCTCCCTACGGCTTCAACATATTGCAATGTTTCATGAAACAGTCGGCTACCTTTTCCTTTTTATTTGTGTTGTCCTGGATATGATAAAATGATGATGGGTGGAGCGCAGTCAGAGATTGAAGCAGGTGGATTTTATAAAGTGGGGTCACAGCTTCTTGTTATTTACTGATAAGAGTCACATTCGGCGTAGTAGATTTATTCATTTCTGTATTTGTCTATATTTCTTAGATGAGGTAGTATTTACATTATTCGGACTATTGGCCTCATCTTTGTTGCCACTTGTAAGACGTTTAATAATAATAGATCATTTTATTTGTCTATATTTCTGAGATGAGGTAGTATTTACAGTATTTACATTATTTGGACTATTGGCCTGATCTTTTTCGCCATTTGTAAGACGCTTCCGCCGTTTTACGCTCCGGCCTTCTTCAGGTGCTAGGAAGGCGTATATCATTCTCATTCTTTCTGCTAGAGGGAGATAACTCATGACTATTAAAAGAGGAATGATAATTATATACCCCAGTGATCGTAATAAAAGATTTGGTTTGAAATTCCCAGTACTTGAAGAAGGCTGGGGCGCACAACAGCCAAAACATACAAATGGCAGCAAAAATGGGGACAATAGTCCGAATAACGTTATTCATTTTTTCTTGCATTTTTTTCTTTTTTTCTTTTTTCTTTCTTTCAAACTTTCTTTTCTTTTTCTTTCTTTTTTCTTCCTTTTCCTTTCTTTCGTTCTTTCTTTCTTTCAATCTTCTTACATTTTACTTTCTATTTCAATCTTCTTTCTTTCTTTCTTTCTTTGTAACAATTAGGTCCACTGTACTTGGTTGCTGCTCCAGTTCTCTTTTCTTTTTTTTTCATAATCTTTATATATTCACAGCCGTTCTGGTCCCACAGGGTCGCTTCCCCTGTTATCTTCCTAACCTTTTGGCTCACTTATTTCTCCATTAGCAACAACAACTAATTTTAAATCATTGGCTACATATAACACTGGACCAATTTCTCTTGTCCAAACTTTTTTTCTTTCAGTGAATTTCGTAGTTTCCAACCCTGATTTCTAACACCTTCTTACTGGCATTTACCCCGCCATTCCTCACCCTGTTCAGGCGCATGTTATTTACAGAATCTACTGTTTTATCTAATTCAGAAACCACATAACGTTTGACCCCCACAGGTCCTTACCTTAGCCTTAAAATTTCCAAGGGCTAATATTTTCTTTATTTCCGACGCCCAACAGGTCCCTTACTTTAGCCTTAAAGTTTCCAAGGACTAATATTTTCTTCATTTAAATAGAGTCTACCCTCTTTAAGCCTTCTCTTTTCTTTCTTTAATTTAACTGTCTTAGCGGCTTCGTTCACCAACAACACGGGCACGGGAACTATTCCTGCCGCATTTACTACCTCACTTGGGTCTATAAAAACTTCTATGTAGGATTCTTTTCTAGGTCCCTCTGCCTAGTTTTCTCTCTACACACGTTTTGTGTATCATAATTTTCTTCTTTATTCTACACCCCTGGCTCTCTTTGGCCAGTGCTACCGCCGAGTGTTCTTTTAATTATCGGCCTATAAATCCAGACGGTTTTGACTGTGAACTCTGGACATCCTCATTCTCCGTTGAATGGCAGTCCAATACTCTTTCATTCCTCCATTTTTTTTCGGAGTTGGGAGATTGGTATCTCATCCTCCTCTTCCCATTCACTTTCCACTCAAAACATCTTTCTCTCAGCCGACCCATAGACTAGATGACTTTTATCTACAGCCGCTAACCAACTTTTTAACACTTTCGCCTCCCTTTCAAAGCTAGGCACACTTGGTTCTCTCAACAGACTCCTCAAGTCCTCGGAAAGTCTGTGCTCTCTATTGTATATCTCCAACCCTGCCATTCCCTGTCCCCCCCCCCCCCCCGTGGTTAGACATTTAAACAATACAACCAGCAATCAATGAAAACGAGAAGGAAATCGATCCAAGGGAACTCGGCAAGCCACCAGAATTGCAAGGAGAAACAAAAAAGTGTCTTACTTGGTACTTGTTCTTTCGACGAAATCTGCCTTAGGTCTTCGACTCGTTCTTTCGACGAAATCTGCTTCAGTGCCTTCGTTCTTCGCGGCAACACAGGGTGTATCCTCCGTCACGTCAACCAAATGTGATACTCGTCTGCCCGGCTGGTTGGTTCGCTGGTTCGGGAACGGAGCCTGCTGCGATGATGATGTCGAAACGGCACCAATTATGATGACACTTTCGGGCCGCTAGTCGTGATGATCTCGTCACAGTAGCTGGTCCTCAAGACGTCTATTACAACAACGAACTGTCAACGCTGTAATCTTTTGATATCAGAAAGTCGCGTTGTGAAAACCCGGTAGCCGTATTTCTACCATATCCAGACCGGACACTTGTGTACACTTGTGGTTAAAATTACGGCACAGAAAAAAAAATTAAATAAATGAATAAGTTCGAAGACGCCTGGATGAATTATGAAAGAAAATCTTTATTATAATAAAAAAAATTATTAATTACAAAAGCAGAAAATACAATTGTCGAATTCAAGTTTAAACCGGAGAGAGGATTCATTTAAAAATATCAGAGCTTTCAATCTTAAAAAAAGGACCTATCTAAGTGTGGGAGTCATTTGATCTTTGTCACCTGAAAACCTCTCTCAGCAATTAAAAAAAAATTCTTTTCATAGCAGTGCGAACTTTTTGTTAAGAATGATCAGAACTTTTAATTCACTAAATAACTTTTAAAACGATAAAGTTCTTTCGGGGTTCTTATTGGAGGCGCATTATTCGACATTAACTCTTTAAGTTAATCAGCGGCAGGCTTTTCTAAGTTTCTTTATATCTTCAGCCATGAGTTCTATGGTATGCGACCAGCCGTGGGTCGTGGCTCCCCAATTGGGAACACTTTCCCCTCAGTCGTCACATTTCGACTGCAATTTCAAAAACTACCCAAACAACTTTCATTTTTCGCACTGAGTTCGGATTTTTATAGTTCTACCCAATCCTCTCGGGGGATCTACGCGACTCAAAGCTTTGACCAATGAGATTATTTTCCACCCACACGATTTACGTGGAGCCATGGCTCGACGAATTAAATATCAACAGCTCACATGACGTAGTGTCTTTCTGTCTTATTTTTTCTTTCAATTACATCATCTGTTTTTCGATTTTAGAATCTGTTCCCATGAATAATTTTTGAGGATTTAACCCTACCTGACCTCATCAAGGAAACCCTGACATTTCGTTATGATTACGGCCATTTTTCAAGATTTTACTTGGCTCAAAACAATTCGTTTCGTATACGAAAAAAGAAGAAATTATATTTTTCTCTTTTTTTCCCAATTATCAGCCAATTTCTCTATTCCGCGGATTTTACAAGTATATAATAGTATTAACAATATCTTCTTTTTTTACGTAAGCTCACATCGTGGATTACAATAAAACACAACTAGCAATAACGCTAATATCAATTTCTCTCACTTCGTTGTACTAAACCAAAAACAAAAATATACCAATGTGGAAATAGTGTTACATCTTTCTTTCTGTCTTGTTTAATTTCCTCCTTTGTTTCACTCTAGATATCATACCTTTTTTTTTCCATATTAAATTTTCATATCTTAATAATATTGTTATTTTCTTTTTATCACTGAATACAAATTTTTGCTTTTTTCCTAGCAATTACTACAGAATATTCCATTATTTATGAGGTATGGGCAAGGCGTAACGTCTGCGCTAACTAATTAACTTGTCGTTGACGGAACTCATTACCGAGTATTTCCTTCAGTATGAAATGAGTCCTATGTCTCAGAAGAGACATCGGTAGGCCACGTATGATAAAGAGGGTTCGGGGCATGGAGAGCTCTGACTTTTCTTTGGGTTTATTCGTCTCTCCAATTTCTTTTTTGGTGCTTTTGAAGGTTGTTTTTTTTTTTTCGTAAGCTGCGCTTTCTGAAGCTTCTTTCTCCCAATTAAACTGATCGATTTCTCTCCTCAGAAAGGTGTTTTTTAGCTAAACCTTGAATCGACGAAGTAGGGGTTTCACAGTGTCTTTTGCTCTGAGAATAGGATTTGTTTAGGTAGGCAGATGTCTTGCATTCGGGCAAGGTGAACGGTCGATCGAGTTATAATGGTTTCTAGGCTGTTTGTCTTTGTGTGGAGGAGAACTTCGTTGTTCGTGAACCGATCCTGCCACTTGTTCCACAGAATTTGATCGAGTTTCATCTGATGGAATCTTTCAATTTTGCGGATGTCTCTTCAATAGAGTCCCCAAGTATCACAGGTAAACAGGAGAGCTGAGATTATAACAGTTCGGTAGACATTGAGCTTGATGTTTTGTGTTAGCCTAGAATTGCTGAAGACGCCTTTTCAAGCAGATACATTTCATGTTAATATACTACCAAGATATGGAGATAGTTCCGAATTCTCTGGGTTAAATCCGTTGATGGTGATTTGACTCCAGGTAGTGGTTGGTGTCTCGGTCGCGATTTTTTTTTATAATTTTGTGGCCCCAAGCAAGGCATTTTACTGCCACTGTTGTGCAGGGGGTTACATAGGAGGAATATTATGAGAAAGAGTGAGAGATTACAGGGGTGTCAGGAAGAGAGTATGAGAAGGAAGAGAATACTGATGAGAGTGGGTGGACGGAGAAAAAAGCATGAGAGAGAGGATGTAAGTTAGTGAGACAGGAGATGACAATTGATTTTACATTTACATTCTTGGAGATTATAGCTGTCGGGAAAGCAAGTACGCAGAAGGGAATTCCACAGGTGGGAAGTGCGAAAAAAGAAGCTGAAGGAGTAGAATTTGTGTTTACAGTTTATCGGTTTCACAGTAAAAGGGTTGGGACATAGTTGCTAATCTTGTTGCTCGAGGAAATTCATATATAAGGGGTACCAGTGAGCTAAGTCCATCGGAGCAACAGCCGTGAAAATATTTGTAGAAGAGACACAGGGAAGCCACACTGCGTCGGTGAGAAAGCGACTGTATCCTATCTGCCAAGTCAGGATCGAGCACTTTACAGATTCTCCGTTAGATTTGGTCGAGGACACCGAGGTAGATAACAGGAGCACCCAACCAGATATGGCAGCAATATTCAATGCACGGGTGGATGGTATATTTATATTTGTGCTGGATTGTTTCGGACGGGAAAAACTTCCTGATCTTACACAGAGAACCGACTTTCTTAGCAGCGAATTTAGCTATGGATTCTATATAGTTATTCCACTTGAGGTCAGATGTGAGAGTTAATCCGAGGAGGCGCAGTGTTGTACTTTTAGGGAGAGAAACTCGATCTATGTTAATGGGCGGGAGGAACGATTTCTGTGGTGGTTAATAGATAGCAGCTTCGTTTTGGAAGCATTAAAATTTACGAACTATTTCTTACCCCAGCCCACTACGGATTGGAGGCCCTTTTTAAGCTCGGCAGCGAGGTTTGCTTTCTCAGCTTCGGCAGATTTTTGATCGAGACGAGAGTAAACCGTAGTGTCGTCAGCGTATATGCTTACTTGGTATCTGATTACATTAGGGAGATCGTTAATATAAATAAGGAAAAGCTTAGGACCTAGAATATAACCTTGAGGACACCCGCATTCGTGTGATAGTATTGGGAGGCTTGTCCGTTCAATACTACCTTTATTGTACGATTTAAAAGGAATGACTGGATTAAGTCAAACAATTGTTCAGTTATACCATAGCCCTGTAGATTGCATAGAAGGCCAGCATGCCAAATTGTCAAAGGCAACAGTTCACCGTTTTTGTCGAGGGCCTGGTGTATATACTCAGTGATGGTCGTGAGCATATCAGCAGTAGACCCGGTGAAGCGGAAGACATACTGTTTGTCAAAGAAGAGTCTGTGGAATGAGAGATGTTGTACCACCTCGACGTTGATGATGGCTTCGAACACTTTGCCAAAGATCGGTAGGAAGCTGATAGGGCGATAATTAGCGGGGTCAGAGTGTTCTCCAGTATTTTCATATATAGGAAACACGGAGGAGGATTTCCAGCAGGCAGGAAAGCAAGATGCAGAAAGGCAGAAGTTATAGAGTTTAGATAGAACAGAAGAGAGTTCAGGAGCACATTTCTTTAGGACAATGATTCGTATTCCGTCGCCACCGCTCGCCTTATGGGGGTCAAGCTTAGAAATTATTTTGGAGACCACCGAGGAAGTAATTCGTAAGTCAGTCAGTTGAGACTGGGTTCGGTGAGGGAAGTCGGGTAGAGATACTCCAAACGAGTCCAGTGTCGAGTAAGTGGAGAATCTGTGAGTGAAGCACTCAGCCTTGTCTGTTGAAGAGGTGATACCTCAAATTCGTTGATTAGAGGTGGGATTGAGGGCTTACTGCTGTTCAGCACGCTTTTACAGAGCCTCCAGTAGTCCTCGGAGAACGAACCTACGGGATGCTATGCGCTGTTTTATTCTGGCTGCAAACATCAGCCTAGCTCCTTTAAGTACCTTCTTGCACTCATTACGAGCCGAGGCAAAAAAGGCGCCCGTTATGGTCTGACGCGTGACTCCGGTAAAGTCGAAAGAAGTGATTTCGGTGGGCGATGGCAGGGGAGAACCAGGGAGATGAGTGGGATTTAAGTCTCAACTTCCTGGCAGGGATGAAAGCATCGATGCCAGCCTTAACCCAAGAGGAGACCTCAGCTGCAGAGTCTTCAACAGGAAGGCTAAATACTTTATTTCAGGGTACGTCACTCAGGAAATCGCCGAACGAGTCCCAATCAGCTCTTTGGTAGCAGTAAGACATTCTGCTGGTCTGAGGTTCTTGGGTGGAGTGGAGGCGGAAGGAGATGCTGACGGAAACTACCGCATGTTCAGAGTTTCCGAGAGGGCAGAGTTGCTTGACATTGCAAGAGTAAGACCTTGGTTTTTGTCACGTTGATGCCGAATCCGTAGCGCATGTAATTTCCGGAAAAGTTATCAGCTGAGTTTTATTAAGCAAGTAGAAATATATAATTATTATTACTATTATTATTATTATTATTATTATTATTATTATTATTATTATTAGTAGTAGTAGTAGTAAGATGTCTGTGGTGGTGAAGTATATATCAACCCGGAACGAGAAATCGGAGAGCTGAGTTCGGATTCCAGTTAAATTCTTTGCCATCACTTACGCACAAATACCCTTGGAAAAGGTATTAATCCATTGATTCACCCTCCAGCTATGAGCTAAATAGCAGAACAGATTGGATTGTATAGCCTTGGTTGGCAACTAGTCTCCGGCGGAAAGTAATGGTAACCTACCGCGGAAAAATCTTCTGCCCAGTTAGTCATGTTTCTTTCGTGACATGATCGCTCAAAAGTGTATCACTATGGCACTTAACTGACTGCCTTGGTAGTAGTAGTAGTAGTAGTAGTAGTAGTAATTGTAGTATTTGTCAGCGGTGTCTTTTCTTTCCTATGATATCATAGTGTTATATAATATTGTCATTTTGGTAATTTTGAGGTATTATTTTAAAGCTTGCTGTATGCGAAACCGGTTGGAAATGAAACCAGTTGCTTATCGTACAGTCCGAAACTGATAAAGACGACAATCATCTGTTGTCGCTTATGAGGTTTCAAAATACAAAGCCAATCATTTTTTTTTCTGAAACTTTCTGAAGAGTAACAATCATCGAATGATACCAGATGGTGTGCACTGCATAATCCTCAGACATAAAGAAGCACTCGAGAGTTTCCAAACAGAAAATTACTTTTGATACGGCTTAATAAATATGAAGCAAGCAGATTTTCTCTTTCTATCAAACCAGGGTTGATCTTTCATTACAGAAACAGACGTAGTATTCTTTGATCTTATTACGCCCGCTATTTTATTACGCCATAATCTGACTGTGTATAATCACAAGATCACATATGATAGTTTTGCGGGCATCTATGGCTACGAGTAAATGAATTCAGATATATCGAAAGGAAAGGATGAGTTTGCAGTTGATTATTAGATAAATAAGCAGCGACAGTACCCAAGTAGGACAATGAAAGATAAGTAGAGATGCTGGTCTATCCAATAATTTTGCTTAGAAATCAAATATTTTTCGATAAGATCATTGCCTAAGATTAAAACCCATAGATACGCGATTTGATGTGATCAAGGATGACAATATGCAGGTAAGATGAGTAAATTGTTTGCGTAAGTGTTCAACTAGCAACACGATTCTACTATGATAAAATAAAGTTTTAGATACGCAGATGATACAGTGCTGATAGCTGAGGCCGAAAGAAAACTACAAGACCTCTTAAAGAAGGTAGATGAAAAAAGTTATAAGAAATTACAAGAAAATCGAATGTATGGTCATCAGCAAACGGAGGAGCCCAAAATGCCAATTACAGGTGAGGGATGTTAAAATCAAGCAAGTACAAAAATTTAAGTACTTGGGAAGTGTTCTAACGGAAGATGGAAAGTGCGACACTAAGATCCGATGTCAAATTAGAAGGACGCATTTCAGAAGCTGTCAGAATAAAGAGACAGGAAAATTTCGCTAGAAACAAAGAAGAGAGTATTAGATTGCGATATGATGTTTGTTCTTCAATATGGCAGTGAATGCTGACAATATTATCAAAGATGAAGACAAAACATGAAGCTACTGAAATGCGGTTCTACAGAAGGATGCTACGAATATCCTGGATCGAGCATGTGTGCAATGATGAGGATGGAAACGAAAAGGAAATTAATACTGAGCATCAGCATAAGACAGCTGAAGTTCCTGGGACATGCAATGAGGAAGGAGGGCTTGGAGAACCTGATACTAACAGGCCAGGTAGAGGGAAAAAGAGACAGGAGAAAGCAGCGGATAACATATTTAAAGGGCCGGAACAGGTGGGTAGCACAACGGGGTTTGGGTAGGATAACAGGAGAAAGGGTGGTAAGAACCACCAGGGATAGGGAGACTTGGAAAGACATGATCGCCTACGCACTGAAGGGACAGGGCACATAAAAGAAGGCATTTATGGGTTAAAGTGGTCGATATAAGAGATAAAGCATCTCTAAATATAAATATGGGCTTGTGGAGCACTAGATATCGACTAGGTACGAGAAATCTGGGAGCCGAGTTCGAACTCCAGTTGATTTCTTTGCATTCATTTACGCGCAAATAACATTGGGAAAGATATTAATCCGTCTCTTCCCTCCAGTTATGGGTTAAATAACAGGACAGATTAGGTTCTATAGCCCTAGATGGCAAACAGTCTATCACATAAAGCAATGGCAACCTACTGCAGTATAATTTTCTGCCCAGTCAGTCATGTCCTTCTCGAGACATGATCACCCTATGCGTGTATCACGTATGGCACTTAACTGACTGAAATATAAATATGGAAGTGGACACTGATGTCAACCTATTAAGGCGGCAATTTGTTTCATTTAAAACGCAATCGTCAGGCCATATATATGTATATACTAGCAGCATAGCACGGCGTTGCTCGGGTATAATGAAAGCTTTAAAACTAATCCATGGTTCTGGAGCTCAGACTCTTTGGACGTTGGCACGAAAGACTAAAAAGCAATAGTTGTTTCCAGTTAAAGCGAAACCGTAGACTGAAAGAAAAATGAATGGATGTAAGTCAAATTTTGATTTCCTGGTATCGACATCAAATAAGTTTTTTGTCGTAAACTGAATTTTGAAGGCTAAATAAGTCCTCTGAGTAAATGTTATCATGGCTGAGACTAAGAACTACAATTATACCTATATACAGGCAGATAAACAGACACACACATAAACATCTTGCCTTTTATATATACATATTATCGATTTTCTGCACTATTGTAAGAACTGCAACCTTGAAACTTCTGAATATCGTTTCTTATGTCTTTGTCTATGAGTGTATCAAATTTGATTAAAATCAGACCATTTCTATAACCCGAATTTTTCGATTATCGATTTTCGATATTTATCGGGGGTATCTCGACACAAAACCTAGCTAAGAACACTCGCAGACGCTTATAGTACAACTGTGTAAGTTTTCAAGAAACCGGTTCAGCTGTTTCGGAGTCTATAGGTAACGCAGATGCACACACAGGCACACACAGACACATGCACACACAGACAAAATTCCATTTATAAATAAGTTTATATATATCGTCATCCGCATACAGATCTGTTTCGCTGTAACACAGCTCATCAGTACGGGTCGACATCCGATAGCTTTTAACCCAGGATTGAATTGGCGTCAGTCGGCGATTATATCTCTGAGCTATGGACGCTCAGTAGAAGGAGGCAGACCTTTTAGCGTATGATGTATCATACGCCAGTAGCCCGAGTGCTCTAATTTATTACTGAATGAGCAAAAAAGTACGTATATTTTGGCAGCATCTTTTCTTTTAAACACATTGTATTTAACGATAGAGACAACTAAGTCTTGTAGATTTCCTTTTGTATTTTCTCATATTTTCTAATGAGGCTTTTTATTTCTAAATTATATTTATGCAAATATTGTTCATAGGTTAACCGAGGACTTTCGAACCTCATCGTTCATCATCATGGTCAAATTTTATGGTTTTACAATTTTAAACATCAACAGTTGCCTTGTACTAGAAAACGTGTTACGACATTTTGAAGAACTAAATAAACGTTACGCACATTTTTAAAAAAATCAAGCTAGGTAATAATGTGATCACGTGTAGGCGTGAATTATCTGATAACATGGACTATGTAGAGTTGCAAAAAGTTTTTAAATACCATAGAAATACGCTTGGGAATTTAAGAATTAAAGGGAAGTAATTATGTGAATTATCTAATTACGCAGAAATAAGAATTATTTACCTTAATTATATTTCGAATATACTATCTATACACATTGAAGAATGTGTCTGGAAACTTGGTAAGCTGTGCGATTGATAAGAAGTTTATTATTTCTGATATTTAGTCCCTCTGAACCCATGGACAATATTTACATAAATATAATTTGGAAATAAAAAGGCGCATTAGAAAATATGAGAAAATATAAAAGAAAATCTACAAGACTGTGTTGCCTCTACCGTTTAATACAACGAGTTTTCTGGTTATTGGGCGCGTATAATGATAATATAGACGCTAAAAAGTCTGCCTTCTTCTACCGAACGCCCATAGCCCAGAGGTAGAATCGCCGACTGACGCCAATTCGGTCGGGTTTCAATCCTGGGTTAAAAAGCAATCGGAGTCTAACCGGACAGATGAGCTGTGATACAGCGAAACAGGTCTGTCTGCGGATGACTATTTATATATATATATATAAATTATTGCTGTTACCAGCACTCAATGTGCAATACTTTATATATATATAATTACTTGTTTTGGTTTATCATCACAGAGTACGAAACAATTAATCTCCTATTCAGGGGGTTTAGCTAGTTTTCATCTTGCAATCCACATCATCACTTGACAAGAAACAAGAAGTGCTGAAACGAAATAGTGATGTTATAGAATCCTTATATTATAAATTTTGAATATATATATGTATATATATTGCTAAAATGCCCTATTCTACAGTGGAATGGACTCTTCCTCTTTCATTAAATACTAACCTGCTTGACTTACTGGGAGGCAGTTGTGAGGCAGTCTAGAGGCAGTCGAGACGCAGTGTAACTTGACAGTTCGGACGGACACTTCTATTTGCTGACTAATAACATTCTTCCTTTGTATATATGTTCTTTCATTTTAATACTGTTTCAACCCACCTTTTTTCTGTGTCTTTCCTCGTGGCCCTAACAGGCCACAAAATACATATATACATACATATATATATATATATATATATATATATATATATAGAGAGAGAGAGAGAGAGAGAGAGACTTCTCTTAATCGCCCTCCTGTAATCTTCATATAGAACCCGGTAAAATAATAGTGGCACTTGGCCTGAATATTGCCTGATATTGATAGTCATTATGTTAGAGTTAATCCCAATGTCTTCACACACACACACACACACACACACACACACACACATATATATATATATATATATATATATGTTTCTCTCTCTCTCTCTATATATATATATATAGAGAGAGAGAGAGAGAGAGGGGTATATAAATATACAGATTGATAGGCCGACAATGAAAAACAAACAGGTAAACATTGTAGACATACGAAACATTACTACATTGTGACTCGCTTTCACGCCTCAATGCGATCTTCAGACTAATGGGTGATTAAAGCCACTTCTCTTAATCGCCCGGTAACCTCCATATAGAGCCCGCTAAAAGAGTAGTGGCACTTGGCCTGAATATTGCCTGATATTGATAGTCATGATGTTAGAGTTAATTCCCATGTCTTCACACACACACACACACACACACACACACACACACACACACACACACACACACTCCCCCCCCTCTCTCTCTCGCTCTCTCTCTCTCTCTCTCTCTCTATATATATATATATATATATATATATATATACAGGGTGTGATGGTTAAGCACCGTCTGTGAGAAAAAGAGCTATACAGGGTGTGATGGTTAAGCACCCTCTGTGAGAAAAAGAGCACCATGATGCAATTTACTATGCTAGAAATTTGAAAATGGCAATACGAACATTTTAGTGTGTTTGGGTGTTAATCTGAGGAATCTGCAGCTGACACGGAAAGAGTTTGATGATATATCCAGTCAACATCATGCTGTTGTGATCAATAGTGATGAGGACATTATGCCGCTAGACTGCAACCTTTTTGATTATTATTTGTGGGGTGCAGCTGAGTGAGAGACCAACAAAATTCCTTGTAACACCAAAGATAAACTGAAGGAAAGGATTATGGCGGCATTCACCAACTTAAACAAGGAGAGCGTTCGTTTATTGAATCAATTTACTCTTTAGTATTTCAAGATATTTTTATATAATTTTATTTAAATGAAATGTGAGCGCAATTTATAATTTTTGTGCAATTTAGACGACAATCAGAGGACAGAAGTGCAATACGGAGATCCGAAGGCGCATTAGCATGGTCAAGGATGCATTCCAGAAGCTGAACAGAGTATTATGAGACAGGAAAATTTCACTAGAAACAAAGTAGAGTGTACTGGATTCTTACGTGATGTCTGTCCGTCAATATGGCAGCGAATGCTGGACAGTTTCAACAAAGATAAAGGAAAGACCTGAAGCAACCGAAGTGTGGTTCTACAGAAGGTTGATGAGGAGACCATGACGAGGTTTTGGAGAGGATGAACACAAAATGAAAACTGATACACAACATTAGGAAAAGACAGCTAAAGTTTTTGGGACATGTAATAAGGAAGGAGGGCTTGGAGAACCTGATGCTCACGAGACGGATAGAAGGGAAAGGGGACAAGGGAAAGCAGCACACAACATACCTGGAAATGAAACAGATGGATGGTGGAGCGGATATTGAGTGGAATAACAGGAGAAGGGATTCTAAGAGCAACAAAGGATAGGGTGAAGTGGAGGCCATTATCGCCTACATGTTGAAGAGACACGGCACATAGATTATGATGATGGTGATTAATGCCAGATTTATTATTATTATTATATACACTCTGGTTAATAACATTTTAGTAACAGTTATATGTATACACACACACACACACACACACACACACACACACACACACACACACATATATATACTATAGTCATCCGCAGACAGATCTGTTTCGCTGTATTACAGCTCATCAGTACGGCTTAGATTCCGGTCGCTTCCTAACTCAGGATCGAAACCTGACGGAATTGGCGTCAGTCGGCGATTCTACCCATAGGCCACAAGCGTCCAGTAGAAGAAGGCAGGCTTTTTAACGCGTATAAACACGCCCAATAGCTAGAGTGCTCCAATTCATTATCGAATGAGCGGTGCATAAATGCCGGACTAGCTACTGTTTACAAAGTCTATCACTCTTCCAGAGTGCTCAATCAGAGTGTGAGAGCGTAAATATATATATATATATATTCTTTTAGACATGTCAGATTTAATAAATTGCAAACATTGTGTCTGCTTATTTTAAATAAAATCCATTCATACTAACGGATAATCTTTCGCGTATTATAATTGAAAGATGTCTGAAATGAGCTGTGACGTTGTCAGAAGTTATTATTATTCATTTCTCAATGTACCCAAGTACTTTCAATCTCCTTCCGAGATCATCTTCAGGGGTGTGATTTATGGTAAGAAAAAATAACCGCAAGACTGTGTTGTTAAAAATGACTGTAATTTTTTTTCTGCTTCAAATATAAGTTTTGACAAATTGCTTAGCGTTCATTAGAACAGAAAAATTATTCAAAATGGAATTTTTTAATCTGTTGTAATGTCATAGTCATGCAAATTTTATTAAAAATAAGCAGACACAATGTTTGCAATTTATTTAATCTGACACACACACACACACACACACACACACACACATATATATATATATATATATATATATATATGAATATATAAATCTGTGTATGTGCAGGCAGTTTAACGAAGAGAGGCTTGGAATGTGCAATCGGAAATTTAGTACGAATTCCGGAAATATTCGTCACATTTGTTGTATATTACTTTGATCGACAGAGGTAATTGACAGGTGCAACTAGACATAGTAAAAAGTCGACCGAGGACAAAGGTGGTTGACGGATATATCCGTAGATGACCTCAACAGCTCGACAAACCGAAAAAGCAAAAAACATGTGGTAGTTTTGAGTGTTTTTTTCAAAAGAAAAAACATAGATTGATAACGAACCTGGTTACCATCTACGAAAACACTAGACGGTCGTGGTATCACAGCCGACATCAAGGAAAGGTAGGTGAGTTTTGATTTTATCTTGTTTGTACTCTGCTTTTGTGCTTATTCTAGAAAGTTGATGGTTTAAAAAAGAAAACAACAAAAAAAGGAAAAAAAAAAGAAAACAAACTTAAAATGGAATGTTTTAGTCCAGAATCTGATCGTGGAGTTGAGAAATGTTGCTTGTTCTAACACATTATGCAGGCTAGCCCGCCTAGTAGAGAGCGCATGCGTGGAGGTTGACGGAGAAAATGAAATCCTTGCAATGTGAAGAAATATTTTCGACCTCTTCCAGTTAATGAATGATATTTTGATAATTTCGAATATGATAGAAGACCACTTCTGGCATATATACACGGTCTTTGGTAGTTTGCGTAAGATACAACCAGATTTCGATAAAGTTAAGGCTATAAAATCAGTTTCGACTCCAAAAACTGTAAGGCAAGTGAGGACCTTCATTGGAATGACCTCATACGTTCGCCGCTTTAGTTAGGAATAACATAATAAAAAGCGAGGAAACCAGCGTTAGATAAGCTCCTTAGTAAGACTAAGGATGTAAACATTAAGGTTGGTGATTTGGTGTACAACCATAAGAAAAGCAATTTGAAAAGGAGCTGGCGGCCATATTATGTGGTAATTAAAAAGACTATCCCCGTCTCATATTGATCAGTTAACCGGCTCACTAACTTCGGGTGGCGTCCACTGAGGAATTGAGAATTCCCACTATAGAGAGGCCATTACGGAAAATAGTAATGGCCGCTCCATTTGAATCCAGTGATTCTGACAGTGAATCAGGGGCGGAAAAGGCCAATTTTCAAGTACGCAAATGTCGACACCAGCATGAGAAAACAAACGATGAGTTTGATGTCTCATTAATGAAGAGCCATATCAGGACACAACGTACAACGATGAATAAAAACGTTTCAGCTGTTGATAAAGGGATTGAATAGGCGGCATGGCTAGTTATTCATTTACTCTCAAAGACGATTGCATAAAGGCTGGAATATTCGAGTCCACTTATATAGATGAAGAAGTTTCTGATAGATCACCTGGCAGTGAGGTAAGCGACGAAGTCCAAGTAGGACAAACATCCATTGAACCAAAAAGAACTGATACGCCAATACGTTCCATAGATGAACCCAAGACTAAGAAAGAGCAATTTAAAAGTCTGGCGCGGATGTGCGTTGCAGTGCAGTGGATATTGGCTCGGAACGAGAAATCGGGAAGCCGAGTTCGAATTCCAGTTGAATTTCTTGAATTCACTTACGCGCAAATACACTTGAGAAAGGTATTAATCCGTCTCTTCCTTCCACTTATGGGTTAAATAACAGAACAGATTGGGTTCTATATCCTTGGCTAGCAAGCAGTCAACCGCAGAAAACAATGGCAACCTACTGCGGGATAATCTTCTGCTGAGTCAGTCATGTCTTTTTCGAGACATGATCGCCCAAGCGTGTATCACACATGGCACTTAATTGACTGACCTACACAGATGTGCGTTGTCGTGCAGTGAATACCGGCCCGGAGAGCCGAATTCGAATTCAAGTGGAATTCGTTGCATTCACATACGCGAAATACCCTTGAGAAGGTTAATTAACCCTCTCTTCCCCCTCCAGCTATGGGTTAAATAGTTTAACAGATTGAGATTTTTACATAGTTTTGACATTCTTGAGTGGCAAATAGTCTACTGCAGAAAGAAATTTAACCCATTAACCGGAAAACCTTCTGCATAGTCAATCATGTCTCTTTCGAGACATTATCGCCCAAGCGTGTATCACGTATGGCACTTAACTGACTGAAACTTAGTGGCGAATTAATTTCAAGATAAGTTAGAAAAGAAAACTGCGGGAGGAACGTGTAGCGCTTCAGATTAAAGAGTTAGGTTAGCTTACTTGTAATAATGCATGCGGAAATTGCAGTGCGTGTGGAAACTAAGTAGTATTTAGAGTGTGAACTGCGTTCACCATCGCTGGCGTTGATACTGAACGAGGTTAACTGCTATATCTCTCTCGTTTCAGATGGCAAACGTTGTTCTTTTGGTCCTGTTGTTGTTCCTTGGGTCAAACGTAGCTATTGAGAGCTACCAGAACGTCGTGTCTAGTGAACAAAATTAAATACTACTCACGAGGTGGCTGGTGACATTTTCAATTGATCTAACACCGTAACAATGTAAACGACGAATTTAAGGAAATTATGATAGAACACGGACAACTGGTATTGTAATACGAAGATTATAGGTCAATGTCTCATAGAACGAATCATTCTAGCTTATCATTTGTTGGAAACGTTCTAAGTTACCTTTTTGAAGTTGCATCGAAGGATGATCTTCGTATGATCAAAAAGGCGTTGGCTAAATTAGCAAATACACAGGGTCGGATATTGCATGTGATCGAGGATAGCATATCTATTGTAAATGTTACGAGACGTGAGATATCAGAAAATAAACACAGAATAAACGACCTTATTCAGTCAATTAAGTGCCATACGCTTGGGCGATCATGTCTCACAAGAGACATGACTGACTAGGCAGAACATTATCCCGCAGTAGGTTGCCATTACTTTCTGCTGAAGATTAGTTACCATCCAAGGCTATAGAACCCAATCTGTCCTGCTATTTAACCCATAACTGGAAGGAAGAAACGGATTAATACCTTTCCCAAGGGTATTTGCGCGTAAGTGAATGCAAGGAATTTTACTAGAATTCGAACACGGCTCCCCGATTTCTCGGTCCGAGTCAATAACCAACATGTATGACAGGCCAAGCTGCATTCACGGTGAAATTTAACCGAAATGTACTCACTCAGACCCAGTTAGACAAAATACTACACGAAAACCAACAAAAGAAATCTATTTGAAAAATACTGAAACCGTTAGCATCATGTCCTGTGGTGGAGACCTACCTCGCCGAAGCAAGAGAAGGCGGTTTGTTTGCACGTGTGATCGTAGACGTCATGGAACCTCGAGGCGAGCTCATGCAAGGCAGCTTTTTGAATGACACGGCGCGTGCGTCATTGGTGAAAGCGAGGATTTTCAGAAGCGAGAAATTACGGTTTATCGCTCGAGACTGAAAACACATAAAAAGAGCCAACTTCTGTTTCGGAGGCAGTTTTGTGTTGGCGATTCGTGAAGGTTACACCGGTGTTCGGGAGACAGCGTTTTGCTTACGGTGAGCAGGAAACGGAGTCCCGAGTAAAGCAGTGTTCCGGGTTCTACGTGACGCAGCTGGAAGAACAGATCCAAGTGGTCATTAATTTGTCTACCAACTACACTCCGGGAAGAGTCCTATTTTAAATATATATGTTTATACCAACACATATGACACCTACAGTCGATCATCTACAAATTAACTATCTATGAACCGTACATTTTTACTGAAAGTATAAAATTATGTACAAATCATATAAAATTGAATCCATAAAATTTCATACCAAATATATGTAGTCGAAACCATAAAATTGCGTCAAAAATGTGTTTGGTATTCAATAACACCTCCGGGGCTTATATGCCGCTAAACAAAAACAATAAAACCAAACCAATCAATTATCCTTTTTCCAGTCTTAATAGTGTTCAAAATTGCATACACGGTTTTGTCGATAGCAGATTTATTCGCCAGTTACACAGACACAGAGTCGCAAACGAAACGTTGTTTCTATGGCAAGTGTTCAGGTGAGTTACATTCATTTGTTCCACCATGTCTTTGCCATATGGATACGCCATGTTATTTCCACGTTTTCGAATGTCTCTCATTTTCTCTGTATTACAGTTTTAAGGAATCAGATTTTCCCAACAAACTGATACCTTGTGGAACAGAATCTAGCGTGGTTGCTTTGTGACGACGCTCTCGGGTTGTTCGTCGTGATGGCTTCGACACAGTAGCTGGTCTTCTAGTCGTCTATTACAACAGTGTTCCTCCTTGCCCACGCTGTGAATTTTGATCCCAAGGAAGGCACTTTGAAATCTTGCTAGCTGTATCTTTACCACGCTGAACCAGGCCGGACGCGCGTACATATTTGGTTTAATAAAAGAAACGGCACAAAAAAAAAAAAAAATGTAAATTCGGTGACGCCTTGATAAGTTGCGGAATAGTCTTTATATAAAAAAACACAACAAAAAACAAAAAAAAAAAAAACAGCAAACAGAAATAGAATATAGCAGTCGTTGAATTTTTATTCTCACAACGAAGCGAAAGTTTTAGTTTGAAATTAATATTTGTTCACTCCAATCAGAGATTTCAAGTTTTCTTTTTTTTTTTTCAAGTTTTGACGGTTCAAAAAGTCTTATCAGGGCTTTTCACCGAAGCCTTACGGAAACAGCCGAAGATGGGTCTTTGCGACTACGGCGGTAAATTCGTTTTATCTGCCTTAGCCCGGCGCGGCAGGAACAACTGAACTTGGCCCTTTGGGCTCTCGTTTTTTATGCCTGTCCAAAATTCTCTTGCGAGCGAGGAACATGACGAACATGAGGTGTCCATGCAAATCAAATCTTTAACCAATGAAATCCCTCCCAGCTCGCATCATGAGGCGGAGTGATTTTCTCCCCTTGGTTTAACCAATGAAATAGCAATATTTCTGTTGCCGTCATTTCTTTCCGTCTTCTTCTGATTCTTTTATGTTGGAAATTTTAATTCATCTCCCACAGTCAGAATTGGACCGTTTAGCACTCATCAAAAACATTTGTGACACTCTCTTTTCAATAACCCAAAAAACCATCTGAGTTAATAAAATTGTCTGTATGCTGAAAACATGAGTTGAACCTTTTTCGCTATGTTATTTCCGCTTGTCAAATAATGGCTGCCAATGATGACCTCGTCGAACCCCAGCTGATCAACTTCCGTATAAACAATGCATCGGCACACACGCAAATGTTTTAATTCATATTTATTCTTCGGCTTTGTCGGAAAATAATCTGCACAATTAAGAACGAAACCAATAATAATTTCTTTCGATCCATCGTACTAACATAGTATCATGGTTTTTCCACATGCAATATTATAGTATTATATGCCAAAAATAGTGTGATAGTTTCCCTGTTTAATAGAAACCCATTCAAGTCAAGTTTTAATCGCCATCTATCCTCCTTATTTTCGTAATATTTATTACATAATATCTCCTATTTTATTCGTATCAAGCACATTATTAATATTTGCTATTTTAACTGTGAACCTCTATAGTTTGAGCGGCTCTAGAGTATTCTATTAGCCGAATTTTTGTATGAATATTCAGTCCCTAGTTTTAAAAAAAGACCGTTGTTAAAATTTGCACATGTCTAATAAAATATTTACATTATTCGGAGTCTTCATCTTTGTTGCCATTTGTACAACGTTTTGGTCGTTATACGCTCCCTTCTTCTTCAGGTGCTAGGAATGAAGTGATCGTAATAAAGCGTTTGGATCGAAATTCCTAGCACCTGAAGAAGGCCGGAGCATACAACGGCCGAAGCGTTGTACAAATAGCAACAAAGATGAGGACTATAGTCCGAATAATGTAAATACAGTAAATACTACCTCAACTCAGAAATATAGACAAGTCTAATAAAGTGTATAAAATTTTCACACATGTTGCAGGGTTAGGGTTATAATATTAGCGATTGAATCTTAAAAATGAGACATTTTCTTCGTTCATACGTTATCAAATATGCCCGAAATATACTGCACATCGATTGTTTGTCGAAGTTTTCTCTAAAGTTAAAAAAATCACACTGGAAAATTTTGTTAAAACTTTATATTAATGAAGCAATATTTAATATAAGCACCGTTATAGAAAATTCGGGTCTGGTTCTAATCTTATTTCCATCCGTCCGTGCATGGAGTACTGCTGCCATTTATGGTCAGGTGCCCCTGCCGTTCTCCTCAGTGTTCTTGACAGGCTCCAAAGGAGAGTCTGTAATGTGATAGGTACTGATCTGGCGACTCGACTGCAGCCACTTTCCCATCGTCGAAATGTGGCCTCCCTCTGTCTCTTCTATAAATATTTTCATGGCTTCTGCTCGGATGAGCTTAAGTCACTGATGCCTCCTAAACAGGTGTTTACCCGTGCAACCAGACTGGCAACTGGGCCCCACCCATTCACAGTCAGGTTAGCCAAATGCAGACGACAATTCTACTCCTGCAGCTTCCTCTCTCGCACTTCCCGCCTGTGGAACTTACTCCCGTATTCTTGCTTTCCTGACGGCTACAACCTCCAGAAATTTAAATGCAAAGTTAATACTCATCTACTAACCACTGGCCTCTAGCTCTCTCCCCTCCCCTGTATAACCTTCCCGTTATCTCCACCTATGTATCTGTCATCGCACCTTCTTTCTCAGCTTTCTATTGTTCCTTTCTAACTAGCTTGTACTCCTCACTCTTTTCTAATTAATCTTTTTACATTTATGTAACCCCCTGCACATCAGTGGCGTTTCCGCCTTGCTCGGGGTGAAATGATTAAAAAAAAAAAAATATCGATCCCGACTTGGCAGCTCGGCTGCAGTCACTCTCTCACCGGCGTGATGTGGCTTCCCTGTGTCTCTTCTACAAATACTTTGTCGGCTTCTGTTCCAATGAACTTAGCTCATCCGTGCCCCCCTATATATGAATTTACAGGAGCTGCTAGACTAGCAACTAGGTCACACCCTTTTACAGTGAAACCGATAAAATGTAACAGTAATTTCTACTCTAACAGCTTCTTTTCTCACACATTTCGCCTGTGGAATTCCCTTCCGTATACTTGCTTCCTCAACAGCTACAATCTCCAAGAATTAAAATGTAAGGTCAATAGTCATCGCCTACTCACTGACTCACATTCTTTCTCTCAAGCTCTTTTCTCCATCCACTCCACTCCCATCACACCAGTATTTTCATCCTTCTATTACCCTCTTCCTGACACCCCCTATAACATGTCACTCTTTTTCATAACTTTTCTCCTATGTAACCCCCTGCAAAACAGTGGCAGTAAACTGCCTTGCTTAGGGCAATATGATTATAAAAAAAGTCATATCCCATCTCACTAACCAGCATCTCTCATGCTCTTTTCTCCGTCCATTCCCCTCTCATCAGTGTTTTCATCCTTCTATTACCCTTTTCCTGACACCCCCTATAACCTGGTCCTCTTTCTCATCACTTTCTCCCCATGTAACACCCTTCGCAACCAGTGGCAGTAAAACTACCTTGCGTGGGGTGAAATGATTAAAAACAAAATTAAAAGGCGAATTACTTAATGTGTCGTTAAAGACTGGCAACTGGGTCCCACCCATTCACAGTCAGGTTAGCCAAATGCAGACGACAATTCTACTCCTGCAGCTTCTTCTCTCGCACTTCCCGCCTGTGGAACTCGCTCCCGTATTCTTGCTTTCCTGACGGCTACAACCTCCAGAAATTTAAATGCAAAGTCAATACTCATCTACTAACCATTGACTCTAGCTCTCTCCCCACCCCTGTATAACCTTCCCTTTCTCTCCACCTATGTATCTGTCATCGCACCTGCTTTCTATTGTTCGTTTCTAACTAGTTTGTACTCCTCACTCTTTTCTAATTTTTTTACATTTATGTAACCCCCTGCACATCAGTGGCGTTTCCGCCTTGCTCGGGGTGAAATGATTAAAAAAAAAAAAGAAAAAATGAAAAAAAAAAAGAGCTTTTTGGATTTCAAGTAGGTTCGAAATATACTTCTTCGCTCCGACTTTAGACTACTTTAATGGTTGTGGAGTATTCCATTTAGAAAGCTGTGATAAAATGCAGAAATAAAAAGGGAAAAAAATGCTTCAAACATTGATAATTGAAAATTCGGAAATATTTTGACAAACAAAGCGGCCTAGGAGGGATTGTGATACTTTCTTAACTTTCCAGAACCCAAGGAGACATCACGTTAGAAGAGACGAGGATAAATATTGCTTAACTTTGAAGACACATGTATGAACTGGCGTCAACAGCTGCAAGAATGGGAAAAATAATAAAAAAGAAAGAAATTCGAGTGAAAGCGGGTGAGAAGAAATCGATATGCAGAGCTCTATCTATCGATTGATCGACTGTAAGATAAAGGTTCAGGAGGCAAAAGAAGAAAAAATAATTATAAAATAAATCAAGGACGAATAAGAACTGTAAGACAAGACTGTAATCAAAGAGAGTAAAAGAAAGAATGAAAGAAAGATCACACGAAAAATACATTTGAACCTGCACGCATGCGCAAAATACTTGTGGCTATGCGCATGCGTCTGTGCCTTCTGTTGCATGCACAAAAACATTTATATAGATCAACACACACACACACACACACACACACACACACACACACACACACACACACACATATATATGCACTTTTATACACACGTAGGCTTTCGATTGTACATTTGCATATATACACATGCATATATACAAGTGCATTTCTATATATCCTCCTTGATAAAACACACAAATCTGGTTGCAAATGTACAAATATACTGTTAAATATGTGTACGCATTAAGTTAGTAAAAATACACACAGATACACAAGACACACGCGCACACATACACATGCACTTTTATCTACAGGTATGTTTTCGATTGTACATTTACATATATACACATACATATATAAGTGTATTTATATATATATATATATATATATATATATATACTCTCCTTGATAAAACACACAAATATGGTAGCAAGTGTACAAATACTGTGAAGTACATGTCAGTCAGTTAAGTGCCATACGTGAAACACGCTTGGGCGATCATCTCGAAAGAGACATGACTGACTGGGCAGAAGATTATCCAGCAGTAGGTTGCCATTTCTTTCTGCCATTGCTTTCTGGTTGCCAGCCAAGGCTATAGAACCCAATCTGTCCTGTTATTTAACCCATAACTGGAAGGAATAGACGGATTAATACCTTTCCCAAAGGTATTAACGCGTAAGTGAATGCAATGAATCCAACTGGAATTCGAACTCGGCTCTCCGATTTCTTGTTCCGAGCCGATATCCACTAGACCACCACGTACATGTACGCATTAAATAAATGTACAAGTACATGTACGCATTAAATAAATAAAAATATTCACAGACACACACACACACACACACACACACACACACACACACACACACACATATATATATATATATATATATATCTAAAACTTAGATATAAATTAATCTATATCTGTAAAACGTAATATAAATAAAGACAAAACGAAAACTTATCTTAGGCGACATATTTTTGAAACATTACAAGATTATAAGATTATGAAAAGATGAAAAGAAAGTGATTAAACTTAAATATAAATCTCATATTATTTCAAATATATGACACATAAATTAATCTCAAGCTAAAATAATATAAATTATACTTATTATTATGCGTGAAAAACAACAGCAATAACAACTCGCTTTCATTAACTAGACATTAAATTACATCACTTAGCAACTGTCATAGTTTACCTCTTATATATTTATAAGCGTTCTTAAATTAAAAAAAATTAAATTGACGGATTGGTGTGAGTTCGTGACTCTGGGTTTCACGCTTTTGCGATCGTCAGACAAACTCTGACTATCTGACGATCGCACAAGAGTGAAACCCAGGCCAAATCCAACCGAGAATCTGTATTGTGATCGATCCCGACTTGGCAACTAGTATACAGGCGCTTTCACACCGACGCAGTGTGGCTTCCCTGTGTCTCTTCTACAAATAATTTCACGGCTTCTGCTCCGAAGAACTTAGCTCACTGGTATCCCCTATATATGAATTTTCTCGAGCAACAAGATTAGCAACTAGGTCTCACCCTTTTACTGTGAAACCAATAAATTGTAAACGCCAATTCTACTCCTGCAGCTTCTTTTCTCGTACTTCCCGCTTGTGGAATTCCCTTCCACATACTCGCTTTAATCTCCAAGAATTTAAATGTAAAGTCAATAGTCATCTCCTGTCTCACTAACTTACACCCTCTCTCTCATGCTTTTTTCTTCGTCCACCCCACTCTCAGCAGTATTCTGTTTCTTCTCATACTCTCTTCCTGACACCCCCTGTTATTTGTCACTATTTCTCATAACATTCCTCCTATGTAACCCCTTGCACAACAGTGGCAGAAAAATGCCTTGCTTGGAAACGCACGATTATAATTAAAAGTTAATTGACAAGGTACCGTAGTTAAACCTTTTATTTAATATTCCTTGTGTCCATAAAAGTATTTTCTTTTCTGGACACAACGTATGTAAAAATTGTCCAAATGTTTCTCATTTTTAACTGAGTAGATATTTAGATGTATGTATCTAGAGACATTTTTCTTCTTCTATGTGCCTTGTCCTTTCAGGACGTAGGCGATCATGGCTTTCCACGTCTCCCTATCCCTGGTGGCTCTCAGCACGCTTTCTCCTGTTACACCACGCAATCCCTGTTCTGTCATCAACCTGATCAGGCCCTTCAAATATGTCATCCGATGTTTTCCCCTGTTTCTTTTTCTTTCTACCTGGCCTGTTAGTATCAGGTTCTCCAATCCCTCCTTCCTCATTGCATTTCCCAGGAAATTTAGCTGTCTCTTCCTGATGTTCAGTATTAATTTCCTTTTCGTTTCCATCCTTTCCAAAACCTCATCATTGCTCACATGTTCGATCCCTGATATCCGCAGCATCCTTCTGTAGAAACACATATCAGTTGCTTCAAGTATTTCCTTAATCTTTGATAATATTGTTCAGCATTCACTGCCATATTGAAGAACTGATACCACATAGCAATCCAGTCCTCTTTTCTTTGTTTCTAATGAAATTTTCCTGTCTCTTAACACTTTACTCAACTTTTGGAACGCGTCTTTTGACATGAGAGTTCGCATTCAAAACTCTGTGTCGCACATTCTGTCTTCCCCGGTATTTAAATTTTTGTACCTGCTTACCTGCTTCATTCTAGTATCCCCGACCTTTATTTGGCATTTTGGGTTGCTCTTTTTGCTGATGACTATACATTCGGTTTTCTTGCAGTTTATTTTTAGTCCTTTTTTGTCACTCTCTTCAGCTATCTTCTGTAGGAGGTCTTGTAGTTTCCTTTCCGTGTCTGCTATCAGTATTGTATCATATGCGTACCTTATCTTGTTCAAATTGATGACAAATCCGGGCATAACGTCTAGAGTCCTCAGAATAGTCTCGCTGTACAAGTTACTCTATTCAGCTTCTGGAACGTGTTCTTCGCCATAACAATTTGCCTTTGGATCTAGAGATATAGGAAAGTCTAATTTTCCAAACACGGTCAGCACATTGTGTTCATGTTCATAGTTAATGTTACTGAGAGTTGGCTTTTTTTTTTAATAATGCTTTCATTATTTTTAGTGTATTTTTTTTCATATGTAGACGAGGCTATTATATTTGTATTTTCTACAAGTGTATTGCGGATGGCGGTTTATCGGTTTCCGTGCGTGTTTAAAGGGAGCCTAATTAAGCTTAGGTTAGAGAGGTGGAACGTGAGTCTTCCCAATAGGCGTGTACTCGTATGCCCATTATAATTATTCATGAGTTTAGTTTGATTAGAAAATAAAACACTTATTAGCACACAATAAAGTTTAAATAAAAATATTAATCGCAAGATTAGATGTTTTATTTTCGTATTTTAACTTTCAAAAATATTTGGAAAGTGATTACATATTTTGTTTGTCCTTGTTATTGAAGGATGTGAAGTGATTGTAAAAGCGCTTTTTAAATTAGTTAATTGTGTTTCCGATATAAATTTTAGCATCCTTAGGATTCTCCATGGATGAAATCGAACACATATATAGCGGGGATTTTGTTAAGCATTTATTAGGTATGGGGCATCGGTTTGGGTTTCTACAGTTACAAAGGTTATTATTATGGGGTAGACTGGTATGAGTGTTGGAGTTATTTTTGTTGTATGCTTTTAATATTTTATTGTTATGCAATTTAATTATTTTTTCTAAATTGTTGGAGCAGTTATAACTGAGTTTTAATGTATTCTTATTAAAAATTTTGCTTAGAGGGTTATTTTTGGGGAAATTTTTATCTGTTAGTTTAAGAAATTTATGTCCCAGTTTAAAATTAACTGATTAAATGGAGGATTACACCATATGATTTTCCTGTTTCTATTTTTTCTTTTTGGGCTCCTGAATTTTTCCACAAAGTTAATTTTGGAGGATTGATAGCCACTGTCTTTAAGTATTTTATCGTAAATTGCTTTGTGCTTATCGAATGTTTCTTTATTTGAGGAGTGTGTGCTGATGTGGTTTTTAACATGAAGGAATATGTTTGATAACGGTTGGTGGGTGATTAGACTTGCGGTTTATATAGATTGGGTTGACATTATTTTTCATGTAAGGCTGGAAAGTGTTAGAGACTAAGTCTAATGTTATGTCTAGGAAGTCAACTTGTTCCAGTTGAATACATTGCATTCACTTACGCGCAAATACCCTTGGAAAAAGTATTAATCCGTCTCTTCCTTCCAGTTATGGGTAAAATAACAGAACAGATTGGGTTCTATAGCCTTGTCTACCGCAGAAAGCAATGGCAACCTACTGCGGGATAATCTTCTGCCCAGTCAGATATGATCACCCACGCTTGTTTCACGTATGGCACTTAACTGACTGACTACGCTATGACCAAAAGATTTAAAGTCTTTATGAATTAATTTTTAATTCTATCAACTTTACCTCCAGTAGATTTATTTACTATCAAGAGTCCGTCATCTCTATAGAGTCCTATATTGTTAATGTCAATTTCTTTATACTCCGTGAGGTTTTACAAGAGGAATAATCCAACTAGATCCGAAAGTTCTGCAAAATCCAGGACTCCCATAGATAAATCAAAATTATCTGTTTAATTTTTTTGTCCACTGTTCGTTGTTGTGGGTGAGAACTGATTTTTTGCAGTTCAAAATTATTTTGATTTCATCCTTGGAGATATCCTAATAGAATTCCGTTAATTCCAGCGCAAGATTGAAGAGGCTTTCAGATATTGATGGGTAAAAGTCCACGATGTCAAATTGTAGGAAAGTGGCATTAGTTTTTTTTCCAAAGTTCTCAAACCAGTCGATTACATCCAGTGTACCTCTCTTTAACTTTGAGAACGACCTATTCGATATTATAAACAAAATCACCTTTCACAAACGCAAAAATAAATTCCTAAAACACCTTGACACACTGGTCAGTAGCATAAACGAATCTAACAAGGTTTTTGTCACTTCAGATAAAATCTCGAATTTCTATAAGATGTACCTCAAAGAGTACAAATATCTAATTAAGAAAAAACTAAAAAAAGCTACAGGAAAATTAACCCGAAGCACAAAAACCACATAGATAGAATCAACTACTCAGTCAAACAAATTACGAATAAATTGAAAATCAGCGACAGAGTCCCTAAAATTACAACAAAGTACAAGTCAACCATCCGTCCGTGCATGGAGTACTGCTGCCATTTATGGTCAGGTGCCCCTGCCGTTCTCCTCAGTGTTCTTGACAGGCTCCAAAGGAGAGTCTGTAATGTGATAAGTACTGATCTGGCGGCTCGACCGCAGCCACTTCTCCACCATCGAAATGTGGCCTCCCTTTGTCTGTTCTATAAATACTTTCATGGCTTCTGCTCGGACGAACTTAAGTCACTGGTGCCTCTTCAACAGGTGTTTACTCGTGCAACCAGACTGGCAACTGGGTCCCACCCATTCACAGTCAGGTTAGCCAAATGCAGACGACAATTCTACTCCTGCAGCTTCTTCTCTCGCACTTTCCGCCTGTGGAACTCGCTCCCGTATTCTTGCTTTCCTGACGGCTACAACCTCCAGAAATTTAAATGCAAAGTCAATACTCATCTATTAACCACTGGACTCTAGCTCTCTCCCCACCCCTGTATAATCTTCCCTTTCTCTCCACCTATGTATCTGTCATCGCACCTGCTTTCTCAGCTTTCTATTGTTCCTTTCTAACTAGTTTGTACTCCTCACTCTTTTCTAATTAATCTTTTTACATTTATGTACCCACTGCACATCAGTGGTGTTTCCGCCTTGCTCGGAGTGAAATGATTAAAAAAAAAATGCATACTTTTAAAAGACCATAACCCAGAATGATATATAATGTATAATATATATATATCATTCAGTTAAAGCCATACGTGATACACAGTTTGGACGATCATGTCTCTTTCGAGACATGACTGACTGGGCAGAAGATTATCCCGCAGTAGGTTCCCATTGCTTTCTGGCGGTAGACTGATTGCCAGCCAAGGTATAAAACCCAATCTGTTCTATTATTTAACCCATAACTGAAAGAAAAGAGACGGATTAATACCTTTCTCAAGGTAAGTGAACGCGAGGAATTTAACTGGAATTCGAACTCGGCTCCCCGAATCTTTCGTTCCAAGTCGATATCCACTGCATCACAACTCAAGGGACCTTTATTCTTTCGCTAAAAACAGCATAGTATGATGAAAAAAGGCAGCAAACTTAATAAAACAAAGTTTTATCGTCAAAATGTTTATGTTATTATTAAAAGGGAAAAACCAAAGTATATTATTATTATTTTTTAATATTCGTTCATCATCTCTAGCACGTACGAAAACGTCGTTAAATTTCTTTTTTCTTCTCTGGCGTCAGTGTTTGTAACAGAGCTGACTTTGGGAATTTTCTCGCTTTTTTCCTTTAAAATAACGCATTAATTTTAGAGATTCTTGAAAAAAATCAAATAATTATGGGATTCTAAAAAAAACTCTCAGCACTTAGTCAGAAATGAATTAATCTAATATTGAAATTATTATTTTTAAAAGATTTTGGTAAAAATCTTCTTTTTACATCAGTCACTCACCCCAAATTTAGTTTCATGAAAATTTTAAAATTAAATTTTTTGTTCTACTAGTCCAATGCAGGACTCCTTGGAGAATGTAAATCATCTTTTTTTTTTCAAACTGTTACTAATTTCCCGAAAATCTCCTCCGAATAGCAAAATAAAGAAATGCAATAAAACTATTATGTTATTTAATTAGATACGCTTTTAATTTGCTTTTATAAATAATATATATTAGGAACATTATAGCTTGAAGAAAAAAATTTCGATGATAATGAATTTTTAAAAGAATTGTTCTCATTTTTAAATTATAATAATTTATAAAGGTTAAAAAATCTTTTAAAACTCTTCTAAACTTTGTTTGGGTTATAAGTTATTAAGTAAAGACTATATTTACTAAAATCTAATAGAAAAGCATCACGCAATAAGATTTTAAAATAATTTCAATTATTTTTTATGTGTATAAAATGTGCCCATTTTGAAATTATGCATACACGACATTTTCAGAAAATGAAATTGATGATTAAAGTAAATTTAAAGTCAACATTCCTAACATTACATAACGGGGAATATTTACAACATAAGATTACAGCGTACTTACAAATTATAAAAAATTGCGTTCATACGTCATTTTCTTAATTTATGTTTTAACAAGTAAAGTCTCCGAATGCAGTGAAGGCAATCATTGTTTTTGCTGCAATCTACGATGTCGCCATAGTCCTCTTCACCGTTCGGGCACGCAGCTAGACGTCCGGAGGGAAAGCTCATCCGCGATGTCCTTCTCCCCTCTTATCTACCTGGTTAGCGCAAACGTGGGCGACGACTATCAAGGATGATGTAGTGGAACTATTAGGCCCACAAGTAGTTGGCCTTTGACGATGGAACCGTGATTGGCTCGACATTTCGTGTGACCTGGCTCAGGATCGGCGAACGTTGGCTGCGATGGTCCGAGATGTGGTTCGCGCTCTGGAGAAAGTCGGCTCAACCCGACCAGGGTGAATGCCGAAACAAGTACAAGTAAGTAAGATGAAGTCTCCGTATAACAACATGAAACTCTCAACACTTTATCAGTGCATGTTAATTGACTGACAACATTGAAAGGTCCATAAACAATTGCTTCTGTTGGATTTAAAAATTCATTTTCTATTATTTTCAATTTGAAGTAAATAATCTTATAAAATCAGATTCTTTGTATTTTAGATCAGCTAATATTACTTGAATAAAGTTTCAGAAAAGTATATTTTATTTGTAAAGGATTTTTAATGAAGAAAATTACATTGCGATAAAAGTCGTCTAAAAAAGGCTCTAATCAGATATTCTTATTCACTCCTCTCAAAAATAGTGATAAGATTCTCATCAATATAATTACTCTTTACACTTGAGAGTATTTTGGTTACCGGAAATAGTAAATTTAATACTTTGGCTTTCAATTAAAGCTAAAAGGAAAGTTCCATTAAAGATTATAATTTAAAAAATTAATTTTAACCCTCTAGGGCCATTCGTATCATATTTGATACAGTATTTCCCTATAAGGAAACATTTGGTATTTCCCTATAAGGAAACATTTGATATTCATTGACTGAGCAGTCAGTACTGCTTTCATTTGAAATTTATAAAATATTTCTCTTAAAAAATTTTTCAGGAAAATATTTCTTTCAAGGCTTGTTTTCATACTGTATCAAATATGATACGAATGGCCCTAGAGGGTTAATCTCAGTCTGTTTATCTATCTATCTATCTATTAACCTTCTAGGCCCATTCGTATCATATTTGATACAGTATTTCCCTATAAGGAAACATTTGGTATTTCCCTATAAGGAAACATTTGGTATTCATTGACTGAGCAGTCAGTACTGCTTTCATTTGAAATTTATAAAATATTTCTCTTAAAAATTTTTCAGGAAAATATTTCTTTCAAGGCTTGTTTTCATACTGTATCAAATATGATACGAATGGCCCTAGAGGGTTAAATAATAGATATCGCGAATTATCGCCAAAAATATCCTAATATCCTATATATATATATATATATATATATATATATATACAATGAATAAGGAACGAAGAAAATATTTACAGCGTTCAAGACACTAATTTAAAGCAGTGCTCAATATAAAATTAGAGCAATGGATATCTATACTTTAGAACATGTAAAAACTATAATCTACTACAAAAGTGTACATTTGGTTTCGACATTGAAAGAACAATGTCTCATCAGGTAGTTAGTAATTACGAATTATCTGATGAGTCATAGTTCTTTCAATGTCGAAACAATTTTGTGGTAGATTGTAGTTTGTACATGTTCTAAAGTATAATTTATAATATATATTTGTGTGTGATGTATTTGTGTGTGCTTGTGTGTATGTGTGTGTGTGTGTGTGTATGTGTGTGTGTCCGCGTGCTGGCGTGTGCGCATATATAAGTAAAAATAATATTTAACTGTTTATACAATCTATGTTTATAACTATCTGTTGTTGAAGTATCTATCTATCTATCTATCTATCTATCTATCTATCTATCTATCTATCTATCTATCTATCTATCTATCTATCTATTTCTATCTATTTTCTATCTATCTATCATTTTCTATCTATCTATCTATCTATCTATCTATCTATCTATCTATCTATCTATTTCAGTCTTTTCAGTATCTATCTATCTATCTATCTATCTATCTATCTATCTATCTATTTCAGTCTTTTCATTTTCTATCTATCTGTCTGTCTGTCTGTCTATCTATCTATCTATCTATCTATCTATCTATCTCAATTTTTTCTTTTCATTTTTTCTATCTATCTATCTATCTATCTATCTATCTATCTATCTATCTATCTATCTATCTCAATCATTTCATTTCTATCTATCTATCTATCTATCTATCTATCTATCTATCTATCTATCTATCTATCTATCTATCTATCTATCTATCTATCTATCACAGTCTGTACATATCTATGTAACTATTTGCCTTTTAGTCGTCAGTGAAAGACTAGAAAATACGGAATTTCAAAAGGTTAATGCAATTTCAAATCTGCCACTTCCAAGTTTACACATTTTCTCATCAAAATCTGCTGAATGCCAAAATTCCTAGTATTATGTATTTTTCTTGTGATTTTAGAAGAAAATTTTAAAATTGTATAAACTTTTACTTGCAGGTGCAATCCATTAACGTTTAGGAGCTTTAAATATAGAAATGAGAAAAATGAGTCGTAAGTGAACCCACTAAATGAAACAATTACACAACGTTTAAAAAATTGCCTTTCGCATCTTGTCCACAAAGGTGAGTTATTTAGTGAAAAGATAATCGTTAGGAATAAAATAGATCTGTTATGATAATTTAAAACAAATACAATCCTTGCTATATCAATTACAGCGTTCAATATCTATATCGATAAAAGTGACAGGGGCGGACGTTGTGTAAGGATTTGTTTGTTTGATAGATTTGACTTAAGGTTTGCATTTTGCGGTTTCGCTCGACGGGAGTTGCGCTCAGATGGAGATCAAAATTTTAGAACGCTAACGACATCTTGAAATTTTTCAGAAAGCCAAAATTAGGGGTAGAAAAAAAATATTATCACCCCACAATGTCAGGGATCAGTTTATGCATTGATTATAATATAGAATCGAGCACCCCCACTTTATATTATCTATATCTATATATGTTGCCCCTCCCCCGCCCACTCTAATCCAATGGAAACAGTCTACATTGTTATCTATATCTATAAAAGTGACGAGGGTGGACGTTGTGAAAGTATTTGCTGTGTAAATTCATCATATGTTTGTTATTCTTATTATTCCTTAAACTACCCGAGTGAAACCGGGCTAAACTACTAGTCTGTATCTATAAAAGTGACGAGGGTGGACGTTGTGAAAGTATTTGCTGTGTAAATTCATCATGTTTTTATTCTTATTATTCCTTAAACTACCCGAGTGAAACCGGGCTAAACTACTAGTCCGTATCTATAAAAGTGACGAGGGTGGACGTTGTGAAAGTATTGGCTGTGTAAATTCATCATATGTTTTTTATTCTTATTATTCCTTAAACTACTCGAGTGAAACCGGGCTAAACTACTAGTCCGTATCTATAAAAGTGACGAGGGTGGACGTTGTGAAAGTATTTGCTGTGTAAATTCATCATGTTTTTTATTCTTATTATTCCTTAAACTACCCGAGTGAAACCGGGCTAAACTACTAGTCCGTATCTATAAAAGTGACGAGGGTGGACGTTGCGTAGGTATTTGCTATGTAAATTCATCATGTTTTTTATTCTTATTATTCCTTAAACTACTCGTGTGAAACCGGACTAAACTGCTAGTTGTTATCTAAATAGAATCTACCGGAGAAAATATTTCGTTTGTGTTTATCGGGGGAAAAAAAAAAGATTACAAGAGTTGTTATTGTGACACTCGTCTGCCCGGCTGGTTGGTTCGATAGTTCGGGAACGGAGCCTGCTGCGATGATGATGTCGAAACGACACCAATTATGTCGACGCTTTCAGGCCGCTAGTCGTGATGATCTCGTCACAGTAGCTGGTCCTCAAGACGTCTTTTACAACAACGAACTTACTGCCCACGCCGTGTTTTTGATCTCAGAAAATTACATTGTGCAAACCCGGTGGCCGTATTTTTACCATATCCAGACCGGACACTTGTGCACACTTGCGTTAAGATAAAATAATTACGGCACCAAAAAAAAAAAAAAAAAAATATTAAATAAATGAATTAGTTCGAAAACGCCTGAAAGAAAGAAAGTCTTTATAATAATAATAATAATAATAATAATAATAATAATAATAATAATAATATTGACCAACGACTTTGTTGAAAAAATGAAAGATAAAGTGGACGAACAAATTATTACATTTTTTTTTTTTTTTTTCAACAAACGTCTCTCTATTTGAATTTTTCCTTTTCTCAATATGAAATTTTGTTTTAATATAAACAGGATTTTTTTTTTCTTAAGATATTATAATTTTTTTTTTTTTTTTTTTTTTTTTTTGAAACAAACTACTCTAGTAATATTGATGTTTTGTTTCGTTGAGCCGTCTTTCTCCTTGAATTCCAATCGCGTCTATGTCAGATGTTGCTTGGCAGCCCATTTAGGAGAAGGAAAACTCCGAACAACAACCCGCAACTCAAGGTGTTAATCGTGCCGAGGAGTGAATGGCTACTGCGTTATGAGGTCACAAACGATTCCCTACAGGCTTCGGGACCCTGTTTGTAAAAGACCGTTACCCAACGTGCCGGGCAACTTTGGGTGGACTTTTGGACCCGTGCGTCACTCGTGGGAAAAACATGAAAAACACAAATAGAAATAAAAAGTCCAGTATGGCTCTTCCAGTGGATAAACAGGGAGCCCGTCCTTCAGGAGGGAACCTACCTGAGGTCGAAAAATCTGCCATAGGAACAAACTCCTACACAAAGAATGTATCTTCAGGTCCCCACAACCAGGATAATCCTAATGATGGTCCTGAAAATTCACCAGCTAGATCTACAACCGTATATTTAAAGAAAGAAAAAATAAAATGGTCTCGTGAGGAGTACAAAGTCGTTATGACTGCATTTCATGAAGCGTTACTCAAACCTCAAAAAAACATGACTCGCCAAACATATGACATTTGGCGTGAAAAAGTTGGTCAAACAAATAGAAAGTATATTGACGAAAATAAATTGGCCAATGTACGTAGGTACATTATTCGTAATAACCGACTGTCAGAGGCTGAGATTCACGAAATTAAAAGAATTGTAACAAGAAGAGTCGAATCAACAAAATATGAAAAGGAACCGGAACCAGAAATAAAAAGTAATAACATCAAACAAATCACAGGTCATAATGTAGAAACCGTGAAACACGCAAATCACTGCGAAGATAATGATGTAAGTCTAAAAGTGCTGGAAAGGTGCGATCTGAGTCTGAGTCAGTTAAAAGACAAAAATAAAATTAGTTCAGAACACATCGAAGATAATTATTTGACGGAAAATAACAATATACAAGAAGCCAAGATAGAAATAAAAAACCAGCTAAGTCAAATACAAAGTATTACAATGGAGGAACGTGAACAGCTGCCAAAATTCCAACCAACAAAACAAAACCTCCGAACTATTAAATTGTACAATGCAGCACTGAAATCAATACTGGATGAAGACCCGAATACAAATCTTAACGAAGTAATATATGCATCAGCAACAGCAGGAACAAAAAAATTAAACATCAAAATAAAAACAAGGCAGTCACGCAGACGTGAAGATCCACCTTGGAAAAGAAAAATCGAAAAAGAAATCGAACAACTAAGAAGTGAACTGTCAGTACTGGATGAACTGAGTAGAGGAATAAATGTAAGAACTAGGAAAAGAAGAAGAGCCGAAAAAAAATATAACATCAGGAATGAAAATGACGTCTTATCAAATAAAGAAAAAATAAAGCAAAAAATCCAACTGAAGGCTCAAAGAATAAGACGCTATGAAAAAAGAGCAAAATTTTACAGACAAAACAAGATCTTTCAGACTGATACAAAGAGATTTTACAGGGAAATAGGTAAAAAAAGAATTGAAGTGACAGTACCCCCCAGAATGGAAGAAGTCACACAGTTCTGGGAAAAGATATGGGCTTGCCCTAAAGAACCTAGCAAGGAAGTACATTGGATTACGCAGGAGATAGAACGAATGAAGAATAAACCCGAACAGACATGGTCTGGAATTACAGAAGATGATATTAAATTTGCACTAAAAAAAGCACACAATTGGAAAACTCCAGGTATAGATAAAATTCCTAACTTTTGGCTATATTATTTAAATGCAGCACATAAAAAAATAGCCAAAGAACTCCAAGAAATGGTTGACGATCCCACTAAAATTCCTGCATGGATGACAAAAGGAATTACATTTCTTCTACCCAAGAATGGTGACACAAACAACCCGAAAAACTACAGACCAATTACATGTCTTCCGACAACATATAAACTACTAACATCTATTTTAACAAAACAAACATATTTATTCTTAGAAAGAAATGACATGATACCGCTTGAACAAAAAGGGTGCAAACGTGGCTGTTATGGCTGTAAAGACCAATTGCTAATTAACAAAATGATCCTGGAAAACTGCTACAAGACAAAGAAAAATCTTAGTACTGCCTGGATAGACTACCGAAAGGCATTCGATAGTGTGCCACATGACTGGATTTTAAAGACTTTAAATATATACAAGATATCGCCCGTCATCATCAATTTCATCAAACAGTGCATGTCTATATGGAAAACAACCCTTTACCTCAATCATATAAATGGAACCTATAAGTCTGATGAAATAAACATCAAAAGAGGTATATTTCAAGGTGATTCTTTATCTCCCTTACTATTCTGCATATCATTAATAGCACTAACCAGTCAACTTAATAAGACAGAATGTGGTTATAAAATAGGCCAAAAGAAAATAAGCCATCTATTTTACATGGATGACTTAAAGTTATATGCTAAGAATGATAATGAGCTGGAAGGTCTTCTGCAAACTGTAAAATGCTTCAGCGAAGACATTGGAATGAAATTTAATTTGAATAAATGTGCTAAAGCTACAGTTTTACGTGGATCAATACAAGAAACATCCTCAATTAGCCTAGACCCTGCTGTAACAATAAAAGAATTGAAACCAGAAGAAGCTTATAAATACCTAGGTGTAAATGAGAGCGAAAACATTCACCATAAAAAAATGAAAGAAATAGTGCGTAAAGAGTACTATAGAAGGCTACGAATGATATTAAAAACTGAATTAAATTCACAGAATAGAGTTATGGCCATTAATAGCCTTGCAATCCCAGTTGTCCAATATAGCTTCAACATCTTAAACTGGACTCTAAACGACATCAGGCGAATGGATGCTAAAACAAGAAAGCTTCTTTCTAAGCATAGGATGCATCACCCAAAGGCTGATGTAGACCGTCTATACATACCCCGTAAAGAAGGTGGAAGGGGTCTTATTCAGCTGGAATTGTCATACAAGACAACAACTATTGGCTTACTAACATACATAGAAACAACAAAGGATTGGATGATACAATTAGTAAGGCAACATGAAGAAAGAAAGAAAAAATATTCAATAATAAAAGAAGGCAGTAAATACAAACAAGAATTACAGTTAGTAGATTCTGTAGAAAAGCAAAACAGTAGCCAAGAACCAACTATTGCGGCAAAAAATATGAAAATGAAAGCCAAAGATAAAGCTCTTGAAAAGATGAAACAGCGCTGGCAAGACAAACCTCTGCATGGCCAATATCCAGTACGTGCCAATAAATCCAATGTTGACAAAGTTAATACTCATCGATGGTTACGTGCATCTGGATTAAAGTCTGAAACTGAAGGATTTATACTTGCAGCACAAGACCAAAGTCTTTTCACGAGAAACTTTCAGGCAAATATTATGCATAATAATATGGATCCAAAATGCAGGTTTTGTGATAAACACCAAGAAACAATAGACCACCTAATCTCAGGCTGTTCTGTGCTTGCCCCAAACGAATATAAAAATCGCCACGATAGAGTTGGGCAATATTTACATTGGGCAATGTGCAAACATTATGGAAAAGCTGTAAACAAACACTGGTATGAACATCATCCAGCACCGGTTACAGAAATAGAAGATGTAACCATTCTATGGGATTACACCATCTACACAGACAGAAAAATTGAAGCAAACAGGCCAGACATTATTGTTAAAAACCAGAAGGAGAAAACTTGTCTATTAATTGATATGGCTTGTCCAGCGGATTGTAACATAGCAATCAAGGAATTTGAAAAACTGTCAAAATATAAAGACCTGGAAATTGAAATAGAAAAAATGTGGAAATTGAAAACAAGAGTTGTGCCAGTGATAGTAGGTGCACTTGGAATGATAAAAAATGGAACAAAACAACACATTGAAAGAATCCCTGGAAACCCCAGCTTAAGAGATATACAAAAAATTGTATTATTAAGTACAGCCCACACACTAAGGAAAACGTTATCTATGTAATGCTGGGGATGATAGGGAGGATAGAAAAACATGAAATGGAGTCATAACAACACGCCACTACCTGCCTTAGGTCTCCCCGCAGACTTGGTTGGTAGTGAGACCAATGCAGAAATCGAAATATGATGAAAAATGACATAATAATAATAATAATAAAAATAATTAATTAGAAAAGCAGAAAATACAATTGTCGAACTTCAAGTTTACAACGGAGAGAAGAGCTTTCAATCTTCAAATAAAAATATATCCTTTCTAAGTTGCATTAAAATTATCAGAGCTTTCAGTTTTTAAAAATAATCAGGCTGTCAATTCTTCAGATAAAAAACACGTCTCTTCGGCCTTTATCAAATTTTACACAGACAACCGAAAAATAGTGCGACGTGGTGGCGGACGATGGGTGGGGGTCGTTTGATCCTTGTCGCCTGAAAATCTCTCCCAAAATCTTTTTTTTTAAATTCTTTTCGTGGCAGTGCGAACTTTTCATTAAGAATGATCAGAACATTCAATTCACCAAATAACCTTTAAAACGATAAAGTTCTTTCGGGGTTCTTATCGGAGGCGCATTATTCGACATTAACTCTTTAAGTTAATCGGCGGCAGGTTTTCTACGTTTCTTTACATCTTCAGCTATAAGTTCTATGGTAGATTCCGTCGGGGGATTTATTCGACTCAAAGCTTTGACCAATGAGATTACTTTCCAGCCACATGATTTACGGGGATGCATGGCTCGACGAGTGAAATATCAACAGCTCACATGACGTAATGTCTTTCTGTCTTCTTTTTCCTTTCAATGACATAATATGTTTTTCGATTTTAGTATCTGTTCCCAGGAATCATTCCTAGCTGACCTCATCAAGGAAATCCTGATATTTTCTTATGGCTATGTCCATTTTTCAAACTAGCCCCAAACTAGCCCAAAACAATTCGCTTCGAACACGAAAAGAAGAAAAACTATATTTTTCTCTTTTTTCCCAATTATCAGCCAATTTCTCTATTCCCCGGATTTTACAAGTAAATAATAGTATTAAAAATATCTTTCTTACAATAAAGCACAACTAACAATACCACTAATATCAATTTCTATCACTCCGTTGTATTAAACCAAAGACAAAAATATACCGACGTGGAAATAGTGTTACATTACTACGAATTATTATAGAGAGTAACTGGACTGTTTGAATGATTCATATGAAACATGAAGAATTTTTCTTATATTTCTAGTATGTAATAGTAATTTTGTAGAATGACATGAATCTGGCTTTGGCTAAAATTTGATGCACCAAATTAAGATGTAACTGCAGTAGTGGGGGTCCTTGTATATGCAATATTATGAAGCTATGGTAATCAGAAAGCAAGTATTTTGTGCCATGTAGCCATTTCATCTGCACAGATTTCAAATAGTTTAAATTCATCGAATCATTTGGGGTATAGAAGAATCCCAAAGTGCTTTACCAAATATCAATGATGGCCAACATTTGAATTTTCAAAAATCTCAAACAGCTTTACTAAATAAAAATGGTTGTCAGCATTTGAATTTCAGAGGAACCACCAAATTCTTTACCAATTAACAATGATGGCCGTCATTTGTGTTTTAGAAAAATATTCAGTCAGTCAGTTAAGTGCCATACGTGATACACGCTTGGGCGATCATGTCTCGAAAGAGACATGACTGACTGGGCAGAAGATTATCCCGCAGTAGGTTGCCATTGCTTTCTGCGGTAGACTGGTTGCCGAACAAGGCTACAGAACCCAATCTGTCCTGTTATTTAACCCATAACCGGAGGGAAGAGAAGGATTAATACCTTTCCCAAGGGTATTTGCGTGTAAGTGAATGCATAGAATACGACTGGAATTCGAACTCGGCTTCCCGATTTCTCGTTCCGAGCCGATATCCACTGCACCACTACGATTAAACAGCTTTAATAAATAACAATGATGACAGTCATCAGTGTTTAATATGAATCCTAAAGGGTTTACCAGATAAAATTGATTGCCAGCATTTGAAGATTAGAAGAATCCCAAAGATTATTGTGAAATAACAATGCTGGCCAACATTTTGAGTTTTCAAAAAACCCAACCAGCTTTACAAAATAAAAATGATGGCTTGTATTTAAATTTAAGACAAACTCAAATTGCTCTACAAAACAACTATGATAAATGGTATTTGTTGTAGAAGAATCCCAAAGACAACGATAGCCGTAATTTCTATCCTTAGAAATATCCGAAAATAGCTTTACAAAATAACCTTGATGACCTGCAATTAATCTTTAAAAGAATCCCAAAGAGCTTTACTAAGTAACAATGATATATTTTTTTAATCGTTTCACCCCAAGCAAGGCATTCCACTGCCACTATTGCGCTTGGGGCTACATAGAGGAAGGTAAATAGAAAGAGTGGTTAGATATAGGAAATGTCAGAAGTGGGGTGATAGATAGTTGTGTGGGTGGGAAGAGTGTTGGAAAGAATGGAAGCGAGTTATTGTAAGGAATCCCAATAGCCGGTATGTGATTGTCAAGAATAATCACAAAGAGACTTACCATATAAGAATGATGGCCGTCATTTTAGCACTAGAATAATCTCTAAAATATTTGCGTAATATAATGCGGCAGGTAATTGAAAATAAGATGAATAAATAAATAAAAATTACCGAATAAAAATGATGGCCAACACATAAACATTAGAAAAATCACAAACAGCTTTACAATATAACAATGAGGCCTGGTATGTGAGCTTTAGAAGAACCCCAAAGATATTTAGTAAATAATACTGATGGCTGGCATTTGAGATTTAAAATGATTCCAATGAGGTTTACCAAATAATAAAGATGACCGGTTTTTGAGCCTTTTAAGAATCGCAAAATCAAATCGTATTTGAGAATTTGAAGAATCCAATGAGTTTTACGAAATAATAAAGATGACCAACATTTGAGATTTATAATTATCAGAAAGAGGTTTACGAAATAACAATGATGGCCAGTATTTAACCATTAGAAGAATCCTAATCAGTTTTATCAAATAAAAATGACCGACTTTTGAGCCTTATAAAAATCTTTATCAAGTTTTATCAAGTAACAATGGTGACTGGTATTTGAGTTTTAGAAGAATCCCAATGGGTTCTACCAAATGATAAAGATGACCCGGTATTGATCTTTAAAAGAATCACAAAAAGGTTAACAAAATAACAATTATGGCCAGCATTTGAGCATTAGAAGAATCCCAATAGATTTGATCAAATAATAAAAATTGAATAGCATTTGAGAGTTTGAGGAATCACAAAGAGCTTTATGAAATAACTAGGAAAGCCATTATTTTAGCATTAGAATCATTCCAATGAGTTTTATCAAATAACAAAGATAACCGTCTTTTGAACCTCATAAGAATCTCAGAAAGCTTTACTAAGTCACAATGATGGCCGGCATTTGAGCATTAGGAAAATCCCAATGAGTTTTATCAAATAACAAAGATAACCGTCTTTTGAGCCTCATAAGAATCCCAGAAAGCTTTACTAAATAACAATGATGGCCGGCATTTGAGCATTAGGAAAATCCCAATGAGTTTTATCAAATAATAAAGATAACCGTCTTTTGAGCCTCATAAGAATCCCAGAAAGCTTTACTAAATAACAATGATGGCCGGCATTTGAGCATTAGGAAAATCCCAATGAGTTTTATCAAATAACAAAGATAACCGTCTTTTGAGCCTCATAAGAATCCCAGAAAGCTTTACTAAGTAACAATGATGGCCGGCATTTGAGCATTAGGAAAATCCCAATGAGTTTTATCAAATAATAAAAACCGTCATTTGAGCTTTAGAAGAATCCCAAGGAAACGAAATAACAATGATGGCCGAGATTTGAGTATTAGAAGAAGCCAATGTGTTTTACTAATTAATAAAAATGACCGTCATTTGATCTTTATAATTATCTAAAATCGAAATAACAATGATGGCCAGTATTTGATCATTAAAAGAATCGCAGTGTGTTTTATCAAAAAATAAATATGACAGATATTTGAACTTTAGAAGAATTACAAAGAAATTTACAGAATAACAATGATGACCAGCATTTGAGTATTAGAACAATCATAATGACCTTTACCAAATAATAAAGAACACCAGCTTTTGAGCCTTAGAAGAATCCCAAATAGCCTTACCCAGTAACAACGATAGTCAGTACTTGAGCTTCAGATGAATCTCAGACAGCTTTACTAAATAATAAATAACTCGGCTTAACTCTCACAACAGACCTCAAGTGGAATGACTATATAAAATCCATAGGTAAATCCGCTGCTAAGAATGTCGGTTCTCTTTGTATGGCCAGGAAGTCTTTTCCGCCTGAAACAATCCTGCGCGTATATAAATCTACCATCCGCCCGTGCATTGAATACTGCTGCCATATCTGGCCGGGTACTCCTGCTATCCACCTAGGTGTCCTTGACAAAATCCAACGGAGAATCTGCAATGTGATAGATCCCGACTTTGCAGCTTAGATACAGTCACTTTCTCATGCCTTCTAGAAATACTTTCACGGCTTCTGCTCCAATGAACTTAGCTCACTGGTGCCCCCGATATATAAATTTACTCGAGCCACAAGATTAGCAACTAGGTCCCACCCTTTTACTGTGAAACCAATAAATTGTAGAATTCTACTTCTTCATCTTCTTTTCTCGCACTTCTCGCGTGTGGAATTCCCTTCCATTTACTTGCTTCCCCGACAGAATTTAAATGTAAAGTCAATAGTAATCGCCAATCTCACTAGCATGCATCCTTTCTCCCATGCTCCTTTCTCCATCCACTCCACTCTCATCAGTATTCTAATCTTTTTCTTACCCACTTCCTGACACCCCCTATAACCTGTCACACTTTCTCATAACTTTCTTCCTATCTAACCACCTACAAAACAGTGGCAGTAAAATGCCTCGCTTGGGGTGATATGATTATAAAAAAATTTTCTATACTATTATAATGTGGATATAAAGTGGGGGATCAATTCTGCATTACAATCAATATTTAATCTGATCTCTCAATTTATGGACACATCATCCTTCTCTTACCCACTTCCTGACACCCTCTATAACCTGTCACACTTTCTCATAACTTTCTTCCTATCTAACCACCTGCAAAACAGTGGCAGTAAAATGCCTCGCTTGGGGCGATATAATTATAAAAAAAATTCTATACTATTATAATGTGGATATAAAGTGGGGGATTAATTCTACATTACAATCGATATATAAACTGATTCCCTCACTTTATGGTCACAGTAATCCTTCTCTTACCCACTTCCTGACACCCTCTATAACCTGTCACACTTTCTCATACCTTTCCTCCTATGTAACCCCCTGCAAAACAGTGGCAGTAAAATGATTATATACCCCCCCCCCCCCAAAAAAAAAAAAAACTCCCCCAAAAACAAGAAAAAACAACAACAAAAAAAAACAAACAACCCCCCCCCTAAAAAAAAAACAAAGGTGTAGAGCAACTGAGTTTTACAACTCCCCGAAAGAACTTTAATAAATAACAATGATGGCTGTCATTTAAGTTTTAGAAAATTCCCAAATAATCTTATCAAATGACAATTATGACCCACATTAGTGATTTGGAATTATGTCAGTGCTTTACCAAATAAGCATGATAGGCGTCATTTGTACTTTAGAAGAATCACAAGGAGCTTTACGAAATAATAATGATGGCCAGTATTTGAGTATTAGAAGAATCCCAATGAGTTTTATAAAAATAATAAACATGACCGACTTTTAAGCCTGATAAGACTATCGAAGCGCTTCACCAAATAACTATGTTGGCCGGCATTTGTACCTTAGAACAAGCCCAAAATCTTTACTTTCCTATATTGCTAAAAAAATCGGTACCTTGTATCGGCCTAAAAAGTATCTGACTGCTTCTCCTAGGCTCTATCTTTACAAAAGGCAGAAAAAAAAAAAAATGGAGCATTCCTGCCATATTTAGGTTGAAGCCGCCTAAACGACACTTTCTCGACTTAACAGGTTTCAAAAGCCTCTACACGGCCGTGTGTGTGTGATGAATCATTTTCCACACTACAACTCCATTCCTACATATGAAACGCCGCTTTTTATATTCGTTGTGGTGCATTGGATATCGACTCGGAACGAGAAATCGGGGAGCCGAGTTCAAATTCCAGCTAAATTCATTGCATTCACTTACGCACAATTATCCTTGGGAAAGGTATTAATCCGTCTATTCCTTCCAGTTATGGGTTAAATAACAGAACAGATTAGGGTCTATAGCCTTGGTCGGCAACCAGTCTACCGCAGAAAGCAATAACAACCTACTGCGGGATAATCTTCTGTCCAGTCAGTCATGTCTCTTTCGAGACATGATCGCCCAAGCGTGATTCACCTATGGCACTTAACTGACAGACTGATCTGTCTATTTCCACGAAAATGTTCTGATGAGATACCATTTTTAAAAAATTATTTTACCCCAAGCAAGGCAGTACCGCCACTGATGTGCAGGGGGTTAATTGAGTTAAAGTTTTAGTCAGGGGGAGAGTGAAAAGAAAGACGAACCAACTAAAGGGAGTGAAAGAGAAAGGGCAAGAGAAGGATGTGAACACAGGAGTGAAGTAGTAGAGGGAAAGGAAAAAGACAAGATACACGGGGTAATATAGAAATATATATGAAATGGAGTTAAGTGGACAAGTGATGGGAATAGACTTTGCATTTAAATTCCTTGAGGTTGTAGCCGCCAGGAAAGCAAGTATACGGAAGGGAGTTCCACAGGCGGGAAATGCGAGAAAAGAAGCTGATGAAGTAGAATTGTCGCCTGCATTTGGTTGATCTTACTGTAAATGGGTGGGACCTTGTTGCCAGTCTGGTTGCCCGAGTAAATTCTTGTGGCGGGGGCAACAGTAACCTAAGTTCGTCAGAGCAGAAGCCATGAAAATATTTATAGAAGAGACAGAGAGAAGCCACTTAACACCGACGAGAAAATGGCTGGTGTCGAGCTGCCAGGTTGGGACCAATGACATTAAAGATTCTCCTTTGGAGCCTGTCGAGAACACTGAGACGAAGAGTAGAGGCGCCTGACTAGATATAACAACAGTATTCAATAGTTCCACCTCTTTTACAGCTAAGAACCGCCATGTCGCATAAACCGGGTGGAATCTACCCCCCATTAGTAAGGAGGAAGCTTCATTTTGAACAGCTTTTTCTAAAAAAAACATCGATGTTGTGGAACATAATTTTCGAGACAATTACTACAATCTGAACTCCTCAAATATTGTGATCAACTGTTACTTTTTTCATATGTATTAATAATCATCACCTTTAACATCCAGTTTTTACATTCATACAAGCATCTCACTCCCGTGAGTGGCTCTTGAGCCTCGAATTTGCTAAACAATAATAAAAGAAAAGTTTAAAACGACAAGTTTTACGTAAAATAAACTCTTCATCATTTGTTTAGTTAAATTCAATTGTATAAAGACGATACGTATTTAAACCTAAAGAGATATAAGAATGACACACACACACACACACACATATATATATATATATATTGATACCAGCGAAAATATATTTTCATATGTAAATATATAAGTATATCTATATATTGTGTGAATATGTCTTTTATTTTATTTTAGTGTTTGTGTGTGCGTGCGTGTGCGTGCGTGTGTGTGTGTGTGTGTGTGAGTGGGTGTGTGCATACATTCTGCAACCAAAGTCGGTAGTTGCTGCTTTTAGCTGCAAGGAATACGCACCTGATGACCCCAGTATCGACTTAATGTCAGGAACTTCAGACCTCAAAGAAATTGGTGCATGCAATGAAGTAGAGTTCCCCACACAAAAATATCTATACCTTGTTCTGCTCCGAGATATAAATCACGATAATACTAAACAAATATATATATATATATATATATATATATATATATATATATATATTGATATATGTATATATGTATATTTGTATATATATATATATATATATACATACATATATTAGTATATATATATAATTAAAAGGGAATTTCCTTTACAAATTATATATATATATATATATATATATATATATATATATGTCGTTCTCAACGGGAGTATCCATTCATATATATCTATATCTATATCTATATATATATATATATATTGGATAGAGTATCTTTCTGAATGCAATTTGGGAAGATTATCACCGCTTGTGTGCGTGCGCGTCACTATGTATTTAAATATTTTACAAGTCTAATAAATATGCAAGATGGTATATCTTACATCTCTACCGATTTTATGTGAATGGAAATCACGAAAATGTTCCATACAAGGTGCAAACCAGTATGTTATCAAGCTATACGCAAAAAACAGACGCGCATATATATTAATACATATGAATATTTTATGTCTGTAGCACCACTCGGAGTTTCATGTACTACGCAATCATCAGGTGCATATTATGAACTGACTATTTAATTTTAATTTTAATTTTTTATTCTCGCGTTGTTTAAGGTCGTTATAAATTATAAATCTGGATTGCCACTTTTTAATTTATCAAATGTATAATTTAATTTGGTTTATACCGAAGCCTAAACATGGAATTAGAAAGCAAAATCGTACAATTATTAAAAAAAAAATAAAACAAAAACAAGAAAACAAAAACAAATAATCAAATTAAATAAAAATGATATGGGCATTTCAAGGGGGATAACTTGTGTTATTTGTTTTCTGTGGACGAAGGCATTGAACAATAAAATAAAATAAAATAAATATTACCATCAGAAAAAAATGATATATATGTTGATTGTTCCTTCTTGTCAGACGAATGCCTCCACAACATACCCTTTCTCCGTCTGCTCATCTACAGGAAGTTTGAACGGATAGATACTCTCTTGGTATCAACTGTCGGGTACCAGTAACAAGCAAGGCCAGATAACTGGCGACATATCAACTGCAGGTTTTTGATTAGAGTTTACCTTCAGAGTTTACCTTCTAGGTGAAATAGCAACCAAGGTTAACGAGTTTCACCTACTCGGAGTGGACTGGTTTTGAGGCGCCAGTAACTCGCCTTTCACTCTTTCTGTTAGTTTGAAACATTTCCACCAGGAGAAGGCCATGAGCTGGATTTGGCTGTCAAAGGCTATTTGAGACTCTATTCTATAGACTACACAGTGCTCAAAACTGAAGTCATCCCTGCAACAACGGAAACAATTACATACATACAGTACTGTTCTTAGAACAAGAACTATTTCATTCTTTATGAGGCATATTAACAGAAAATAAACAATTTAATTAAAGTAATTTTGTTTAATTTACTCAACAAATGCTTTAACAAAAAATACTTGTTAAAATACATTTAATATTTCGTATAATAGCCTTTTACTTTGATCACAGCCTTCATTATGTCAGACATTGACATCACAAACTTCTTCGATGTATTTAATGGTATCTCCTGCCAAGCAGCTCGTATTTGTTCCAAAAAAAATCCAGTCATATCCAAGGATAATAGAATAATGAGTAGTTTCAAAATAACGTGTTTAATAGAAAATAGAAAAAAAATTAAATATAACTTTTTCATAACTTTTTTTTACACCTAGTTTTAAATAATCAATATTTATTAGCAATTTACTTGGCTTTTCACCCTGTATTTGAATTTCAGTGTAGTTTTTAAGAAAATCATCTCTGTCCTAATACTTTTGCACACTACCGGTAGTGTGCAAAAGTGTTAGGATAGGGGTGATTTTAAACTTTATTTTGATGCCTCATAAAAGATAAAATAGTTCTTGTCCTAATACTTTTGCACAGTATTGTACATAAAAAAGTAAGAGTTGTGGTTAAATGTTTATTAAATTGGCCTTGTGTCAAACATAACCAACTTCCCATAGCTTAAGGTTTATCGGAAGGTCATCAGAAGGTGTAAGGTTGAATGTGTAGAAGAATAAAAGTGTTTTGTTTGCATGTTAAAGTAGAATTTTACTAACAGAACAGAATATCATCAATTTATAGAAGTTAAATGTTCCATGAGAAAATGTACATTGTGAGAAATATATTCACATAGCTTAGCGCTTAAGCAGTGAAAGGAAATTATCAAACATAACAAGACATACCTGGTATAGAAAAAACAATTTATTTGTCTTGCAAAAATATGCTGAATTTTGCTGCTACTGTGTAGCTTGGTATAGTCTCTTTCTCTGCTTAGCTTGGTATAGTATCCTCCGTCTAGGAGTGGGATGAAAAAGACACAAGGAACTGCGATCCGCGACGTACAGGAACTTTCTTCTGGGTCAGCTTCTTTCACAGTTTCTTATCTTGGTATAAGATGATAGTGCTTAGAGAATTTTTCTCTAGGAAGGCAAGGCTTTGCCCATAGGGTATCCTTTTTAAGGTAAGAAGGGTAACAAGAGATTTTCTCTGTTACAAAGTTGTGGCATTAGCCTAAAAGATTACAAAGAATTGGTAAGATGGTCTCGATATAGCGAGACAAGTGGGCGCCAATTTAGGCCCCGCTGCAACAAAAATCCGGAGCGGCACAAATACGTCCGATACTGTTCGTGCTAGCTGAATATTACTTGTTGCCAAACGAAGAAAGGTAAATACTTTCAAAGTGAAACGTATTGCCCTTGTCTAAAAAAACGTGCTCGACAACAGCGGGCTGACATATTGGATTCGAAACGAGGTTTGCCTGCTGAAAACGAAAACAAAATTCAACTTCGGCCAATCAGGAGACCCGTTACATCTGTAAATTTCCGACACACTGCCAACGGAGAACGAAAAAAGTAATGGTTATCCATTACTTTTTTTTTTTTCATAGAATAAGATCAAGGAGAACTGATTGTGCTTCTGTCTGCCTTTAATTCCAGGGGAAATAAATGTTTTAAGGAATGAACCTGTTCGCAACCGTTCCTCAACACACAGGCCGAGCGAACTTTACCATCATTCCCGGTAATGAGTCTAAGCACCTTACCTAGACTCCAAAAAGGTCTAGTCTTATTAGGAGATTTGATTAGTACAATTTCTCCAACTGACACCTTTAGAGGGCAATCTTCCTTCAAATTCGTATCCCTCTCTCTCAGAGACAACAGATAATCATTGTGCTACATCTTCCTAAATTTTTCGACATATTTATGTCTTAACTCCAAAGATTGCACCAGCTTTATTCTACTAGGGGGATCGGGACACAGATCTTCCGATCCATAGTTACTAATTAACAAACGTGGATTGTAGCCAGCTTGTAGAAAGTGATTGGGGGTTAAAATATCTAGGCCCCCTTCTGAAGCGGTAAAATAAGTCAGCGGTCGATCGTTGATCGCTTTCTGCACGTCAGAAATTATCGTTAAAAATTCAAAATACTGAATTCTCCTCCTACCTATTAATTTTTTCAAGCATTGCTTCATGGTTTTGATCATTCTCTCCCATGCGCCCCCATACCAGGCGGAATAAAGGGGAATGGTGTGATGACTAATGGAAGCGGACCTAAAATGTTCCCTGAATTCGTCGGAAACGAAAATTTCAGACAACATAATGCCGGATGCTAGAAAGGTTTTAGCATTATCCGAATAGACATGAGAGGGAACGCCAAAAAGATTGGTAAATCTGACGAAGGCTAACAGGAAGGATCTGGAGCTCATGTCAGGCAAAAGCTCCAGATGCACTGCGCGAAGACTCATGCAGGTAAATAGCAGGATGTACATCTTTATTTCATCATCCTTGTACTTTACCAAGAAATGGCCGGTAAAATCTATACCCACTTGTTGAAAGGGGTGAACAAATTTTGCCCGATGGGTGGGTAGTTGAGAGCCCGAGGGAGCTTTATACGGTAAAGAATTAATTTTCTTACAAGTAATACAGCTACGAAGTGTTTTCTTTACCGATTGTCTGATTGTATCTTGTCGAGGGGAATAATGATACCCCAGTACCTTTTCATAGGAGGGAAGGGGGGAGGTAATTGATCCATCCTCTGACATTTTCTTTTGCAAATCCGCACAGTTGGAGTTACAGGACTGAAGATCGAATCCTGCGTCCTTCAACCTGTTACGTACAGTACTATACACAGAAAGGAGATCTAACAAGTACTAAATGTTATATTAACAAGCACTAAATGTCATATTAACAAGTACTAAATGTTATATTAACAAGCACTAAATGTCATCATAACAAGCACTAAATGTTATATTAACAAGCACTAAATTTTATATTAACAAGCACTAAATGTCATCATAACAAGCACTAAATGTTATATTAACAAGCACTAAATGTTATATCAACAAGCACTAAATGTCACTACAACAAGCACCAAATGCCATACTAACAAGCACTAAATGTCACCATAACAAGCACTAAATGTTATATTAACAAGCACTAAATGTCATCATAACAAGCACTAAATGTCATATTAACAAGCACTAAATGTTATATTAACAAGTACTAAATGTTACACTAACAAGTACCAAATGTTATTAACAAGCACTAAATGTCACCATAACAAGCACTAAATGCCATACTAACAAGCACTAAATGTCACCATAACAAGCACTAAATGTTATACTAACAAGCACTAAATGTTATATTAACAAGCACTAAATGTCACCATAACAAGCACTAAATGTCATACTAACAAGCACTAAATGTCACCATAACAAGCACTAAATGTTATACTAACAAGCACTAAATGTTATATTAACAAGCACTAAATGTCACCATAACAAGCACTAAATGTCATATTAACAAGTACTAAATGTTATATTAACAAGCACTAAATGTCACCATAACAAGCACCAAATGTCATATTAACAAGCACTAAATGTTATATTAACAAGCACTAAATGTCACTACAACAAGCACTAAATGTTATACTAACAAGCACTAAATGCTATATTAACAAGCACTAAATGTCATCACAACAAGCACTAAATGTTATACTAACAAGCACTAAATGTTAACAAGCACTAAATGTTATACTAACAAGCACTAAATGCTATATTAACAAGCACTAAATGTCATCATAACAAGCACTAAATGTTATATTAACAAGCACTAAATGTTAACAAGCACTAAATGCAAATTTATCCGCTGAAGGAGACCCACTGAAGTCAGGACACTCCAATTGTAATTTTAAAGGTTGAAGAGAGACAGGTTTTAAATTTTGCCGCTCTCCCGCCATATGCCTCCCTCAAGCATACCTGGATAACATGCGAAGAGAGAGAGAAAATAAGGAAATGTCAAGCTTATCCAGTCAAACTAACCCCCTCTCCGACAAATTTTGAAAAAAAATTTTTTTTTTTATGTAGCAGACAAGAAGCACCAAAAAAAAAATCACACAAATAACAATTCTGGAAGGGAAAAATTTACAATAAAATATGTAACGCACATATTTTTGCAATAAAAGGCTATGTGAGAAATATATTCACATAGCTTAGCGCTTAAGCAGTGAAAGGAAATTATCAAACATAACAAGACATACCTGGTATAGAAAAAACAATTTATTTGTCTTGCAAAAATATGCTGAATTTTGCTGCTACTGTGTAGCTTGGTATAGTCTCTTTCTCTGCTTAGCTTGGTATAGTATCCTCCGTCTAGGAGTGGGATGAAAAAGACACAAGGAACTGCGATCCGCGACGTACAGGAACTTTCTTCTGGGTCAGCTTCTTTCACAGTTTCTTATCTTGGTATAAGATGATAGTGCTTAGAGAATTTTTCTCTAGGAAGGCAAGGCTTTGCCCATAGGGTATCCTTTTTAAGGTAAGAAGGGTAACAAGAGATTTTCTCTGTTACAAAGTTGTGGCATTAGCCTAAAAGATTACAAAGAATTGGTAAGATGGTCTCGATATAGCGAGACAAGTGGGCGCCAATTTAGGCCCCGCTGCAACAAAAATCCGGAGCGGCACAAATACGTCCGATACTGTTCGTGCTAGCTGAATATTACTTGTTGCCAAACGAAGAAAGGTAAATACTTTCAAAGTGAAACGTATTGCCCTTGTCTAAAAAAACGTGCTCGACAACAGCGGGCTGACATATTGGATTCGAAACGAGGTTTGCCTGCTGAAAACGAAAACAAAATTCAACTTCGGCCAATCAGGAGACCCGTTACATCTGTAAATTTCCGACAACATTGTTAATCAATTTTTAAGAGTTAAACGTTCAATGAGAAATAGTAGTAAAGAGTTAAGTGAATCAAGAGCTTGTAGTCATAAGTAGCAGAATAATTTTAATAAAGTCCGTGTTCCTTTCCTTTTTTATGGCCGACGAGAAAGTGAAAAGGTGGAGCAATAAACGAAATTGTACTGATCAGACGTTATTTTTTAAGAGTCAGTTGAAGTATCTTGTTGTTGTCGTCTTCTTCTTTGTTAACTGTGGGAATATTGAGGATGAAGAAGAAGAGGTAAAGGAAAATAGCACTAACGAAGAAAGAAAACGAATGTGTGACGGGACCTTATGTGGTGGTTGGCAAATTAAAATTTCTTTAGTCCCATCTTGCGGTTTCGTCTCTAAGTTCTGCTCCCATCTGAATGAATGATTCTGACTTTCTTTGTGTTTTTATAGCCATTTAGTTTTTCACACGGGATTGCTAGCTTTTTTCTCAGTTTTACAAATTGCTTACTTCCATTGGTTAGAAAATTAATTTAACATCTAAATCCGGCTTTCTTCTTTTTCTTTCAGTAAGGGGTCAATCCTTTTCCTTTTTGTCAAAATTAGAATTTCACAAGTAATTTGTTCATTTTTGTAAAAGAAGAGAAGAGAGTTTCTTTAATTTGTAATTCTCTATCCACCACAGAGTAAAATCGTACAAGTTAAAAAAAAAATGGAAATATTAAATAATTTTGGTGCCATATTTAACGTATGTTATAAGGTGGTAATTCTTGTTAATTTAATTTATTTTTATTTATTTTCTGTTGACGACGCATTTGAAAAAAAGGGGAGAAGAAAATATAAACGGATATATATATATATATATATATATATGCATATCAGTCATTTTGTGTGTGTGAAAAAACTAATATTATGTATTTCTATTGACCCTCTCATTTACGTACACACTGTTGCAATCAATCAATAAACATGTATATAATCGAATCGACTTAGGCGAACAGTTGAAGACGTCGATTCATACACCAAAATAATGCTCCACGGACGTACAGGAAATAACGGTTAGAAAATCCACGATTAGGCACGTTTCTAACAATTGCTTCATTTATCCAGCACGATCACCGGTTTGGTTCGTGTCCTTGTCGAACTTGAGCGAAACAATGTCACTGCCATTCCGTTCTTGGGAATAAATAAAGATTGAGTAAAAGACATTGGGCGATAGAACTATGTACTAAATCTCCTGGACTTAACTTCTTGAGTAAACAGGCGCCATGACATGCTTGTTCTGATCCGTCCGGTTTGTTCGATTCTTTGGTTTACTGTGTACGACAGAAATCGATCATCCTCTTGTCTTTATGGTTGGCAGCCGGTTTTAGAACGATAAGAAAATAATTTCGTAAATAAATGGTGCATAATAAGGTTGGCGCTACATAGTAGCGAACGTTATCGAAATTATTTTAATCAATTATCTATGTCTTATTATATCTGTAATAAGTCATATCTATCTATCTATCTATCTATCTATCTATCTATCTATCTATCTATCTATCTATCTATGCTGATCCTCACTGGATACCCCATACTTTCCGCCTTGTGACACATCTAAGCTATCTATCTTTCTACGTTATATCTAAGATAATTCATATCTATCTATCTATCTATCTATCTATTTTAGTCCATTTATATCTATCTATCTATCTATCTATCTATCTATCTATCTATCTATCTATCTATCTATCTATCTATCTACTAAAACTGTTAGACAACGGAATTGATCCGTATAAAAATAAGTAGACGCAGTATATCTATATTATTTATTTTAACCTATTACAATAAAGATATGCTTCCTAATCACACACACACACACACACACACACACACACACACACACACATATATATGTATATATATCTGTATATATTGTTAGTAGATGTATTCCTTCTTGTCTCTTAAATGAAACACGGAAAACTGAAAACGAAGAAGAAAATATCTTGTAACGAACAGTAAGGATGAATTCCTTCCACTTCAGTCAGCTAAGTGCCATACGTATAGAACTCAATCTATCCTGCTATTTAACCCATATCTGGAGGAATAAGCGGCGGATTAATACCTTTCCCAAAAGTGTGTGCGCGTAAGTGAATGCAACGAATTCGACTCGATTTCTCACTCGGCTTTCCGATTTCTCGTTCCCAGCCGATATCCATTGAACCACAACGTACATTCATTCCACTTAACCTTTAATAAAATTCTGGGATTTTTGACAATAATTTGTTAAATTCCCGATAAGCATCGCACAACGCATTACGTGACTAAATACAATAAAACATTTCCTGGAATGATCTTCTGTTATTTCAGTCTGTAATATGAAGATGCGTTTCACTTGCGTCTCAATATGAGTTTTTCTTCGTCCAAACCTGTTTTTTTTTTACAGTAACTTCTCCCCTGTACAAGGCTTGGGGGTCACCCGTGCTAAAGAGTTGCCCTAAGAGGTAATTTATACGGATAGGAACTGAACGATTTGAAGCCGTAGGGAGATGGTCAATGTTTCTTTAATTCGGCCTTGTGTCATACATAACCGAACTCCCTACAGCTTACAGGTTTTATCCAGATTTATCATCAGAAGGTTGGGTTGGTAGCAGGTTGGAATATGTAGATGAGTGGAAGAGTGGAGTAATAAAACATACATTTTTCATGTTAAAATAGAACTTTATTAAATGGAAAGAGTAACAAGAATCAGTAGAAATTAATGTTCAATGAAAAAGCTGAGGGTGTCAAGATTTGTAGAAAATGTTCGTAATAGTAATTTGTTGAAAAGAGTTTATGCGTACGTATGTATGTATTAGCGTTTGTTCAGTAGGAGTGTCTTTAGATGAAGAAGAAGAAGTAAAAGGAATCAGCACATGAGAAAGAAGGGGAAAGAGGACGAATGTCCGGGTCACTTGAAGCTTATCCCGTTACATTTTAGCTTGTCGTCTCTGCTGTCTCCATCCCTGACTGTCTAGTTGGCTTTCCTTCCGCCTTTTATAATCATTTTGATCTTTTGCACTGGATCGCTAAGTCTTCAAGTCTTGCAAGTCGCTTCCATTGTTCAGAATATCAATTAAACATTTACTTGCGAAATCCGGTTTCGACTTTTCTTTAAGCACATGGTCAATCCGTTTTCTATTTGGGGGGAAAAAAACAGGATTTCACACGTTATTGTGAATTTTTGTAAAAGAAGGTTGATTTTAATTCTTAATTTCCTATCCATCACAGATTAACCCTAGACTTGAACAAGAATAAGACAGCAGTTATCAGGGAAATATCTTCTTGGAGTAAATCTCACAGAGCAGTGTTTCGCGGGAAGAAGGTATAGTAGTGAAACTAACTTCTCACCGATGGAATCCAGAGGGAATGTGAGTGGTTTTTTTACTGTTATAGTGGAACATCCTGTCATCCCCGAGAACAGAATACTCGAGACTATAAAGGACGGTGACAAGCGGTACGGGATAAAAAAACGTCTTAGGCGAAGACATTCTTTATTTGATAGTTTATTCCGCTCTTACTCGTTGATTACTTATCTGTATCTTATTGTTAATTGTACCTTAGTTCAATAAATTCGTTATATCGTATTTCCTGTGTCGAGTACCATTCTTCCACTGATCTTTACACTGATATTCCTTTCCGGGATATATCAGTTACAATATACGTTGCAAGTCCTAAGCGTAAAGGTTATACCTGTCGGAACCAAGGAATGGTCCTAGCAATCGAGCAGAAGGGTGTTTGCGAAGGTAAACAAAGAGAAAAGAAAAAAAAAACTTGTGGTAAAGATGTAAACACAATCAAACTAGCAACTTTAGGTAAACAGAAAAAGAAATTCATAAATTTGGCGAAGTACCTGAATTTATTTTTTATCATCAGTAATTTTTATATTTTAAAGTTACAATGGCGAAATTTGATGGTTGGACAAGATTTTGTATTCTTTATGAAAATAGCCAACACGATTAGTGAATTGAAGTAACGTTTTCGGTTAGTATTGTTGGCAGTAAAATTACAGGACTCTTTAAAGTTGATGATGTTATAGCGGGTATCTTATCTTATTTATTCTTTTTCTAGTTGTAGTAGGATTCCGTTCTAGTGAAGGGTAATTGTATACCGTTGCAGGTTAACGGATTTTGGCCTTGTGAAAGATAGCCCACTATAAGTCATAAAATGATTATAAAATCAAGAAAGGCAATTTGAGTATACAATAGCATTTATATATACACATTTCAATTAATGTTTTACAATTAAAGCAATACTTGAAATAAAGGTCCAACGGAGGTTAGAATGTTCATGGAAAATATAATGCTGAAAGAGATTAAAGGCTTAGGAGTGTGGAAGCGTCTTGTAGGTAAGGGGATGTTCATTTTGAAGTAGCCACTTCTAAGGTCAGTAAGTCAGTAAGTTTGTTTGTGTGGAATGTCTTTGAAGAGGTCACTCCCGAGGTCAGTAAGTGCTTTTAGGACAGGGAGAAGGAAAGAGGTCAGCATAGTAACCGCTCGACTTAAGTCAAGGGGAGACGCTGGTTTGCTCTAGCCTTTCTGTCCTTCTGTCTGATGATGCTTTTTGTCTCTGCTTTTTATATCTGCCTTTTAGATTAAAAGCTCGTTTTGAATTTCACGCTTGTATTTGATTCCGGGCTTCCCATTGGCTGGTAAATAAAATTCGTGTAGGTTTGCGATATGGAAATTTGATTAATTTTTATTTTTCAACCGGAACATCTGCGCAAACTCGGATGTGCACGAAGAGTTTTATTCATTTGCCTTTTTGTTGTAAGAGAGCCAACATCCGGTGTCTCGCTTTTGTTTGGTCGGTATCACCACAATGTCAAGATAAAGGTAGATAATGACAGTGAGATCTTAGACAAAAACATTTCTGAGATATACATCTAGGAAAGGCACAACGGTCGGAATGTTGGGATTGAAACTAAGATGAGAACAATATCTCGAATATAAATGCGTTGTGGTGCAATGGATATCGACTCGGAACGGAACGACAAATTGGGGTGCCGAGTTCAAATTCCAGTTGAATTCCTTGCATTCACTTACGCACAAATACCCTTGGGAAAGCTATTCATCCGTCTCTTCCCTCCAGTTATGGGTTAAATAATAGGACGGATTGGGTTCTATAGCCTTGACCAGCAACCAGTCTACCGCAGAAAGCAATGGCAACCTACTGCGAGATAATCTTCCGCCCAGTCAGTCATGTCTCTTTCGAGACATGATTGCTCAAAGCATGTATCACGTATGCCACTTAACTGACTGAAATATTAACAAACTAGCTGAACCCGTGAAACAATTCACGGATTATATCATAATATTTTCATGATTTCAAATAAAATTCAATGGGTGTTAGTAAATAATATTGTTTAGTTTTGAATGTCTATCAATATTTTTCATTTGAATAGTGGCTGCGTTTAAATGCAATATTCATGCAAATTTAATTTCCAGATCCACATATTTTACAATTTTATTAAGTTTTTATTTTTTATATGATGTGCATTCTTCTTTTTCTTCTACTTTATCATCGTCCTCTTCTTCTCCTCCTTCTTTTCCTCCTTATCTTCCTATTTCGTCTTCTTATCCTCCTTGCTCGTCTTCTTCTCCATCATCCATCTATTCTCCTTCTCCTCGTTCTTCTTTGTCTTCTTCTACTCTTCCTCTTTCTCCTCCTCCTTCTTCTGATTATGATTATATTCATATTTTATTAACCATATTAGTACAAAGGGAGAGGTAAGCTATAAAAATGAGATGTAAAAGTTATACTTCTTCGCAAAAGCCGGACAAACGTAGATACTACGGAATTAAATATATAGATTATATAGAGTTTTAATTTTTTACATTAAGATTCACTATGTACAAGGTCAGGGTTACTTTTAGTACAGTGTTACGTTAAGAGGCAGCTTATAGGTTAAGAAGATAACGGTTAGCCCTAGACATGAACGGCTTCCTTGTAGTGATCAAAGAAAAAAACGTTCGTTCGTCGCTTTCACAGAGCAGTGTTTTGCGGAAAAATGATGTAAGATTGGAACTGACGAATGGAATACGGACGGAATGTGGATAATTTGCTACAATATAAGTGGCATACCGGGTCCTAGCAGTGAAGTTTAGACCTAGCGGGACCAATGAATATAGTTCGTCTGAGCACTTTCCATGGAATTAGCGATAGAAAGAAGTTAGAGTGTGGAAAATAATTCATCAACCAAATCGGAGACACTTTTGAATTCTATCGAAACTGGAAAGTGAAGGCATAGCAATACTTGCTCAAACATCACAACAGTACTCAATTATCGAGCAGATCTGGCTCTTGTAAGGGTAGAGGATAGCATGAGGGGCCAGGTATTTACTAACGTGTTAGAGGGAGTAGAACATTTTTTGCATATTAAGCCATGGATAGTATGCAAGAGTTCTATTTGAGGAGACGGGTGAGTTTAACTTCCAACAGTCTCAGCACTTAAATCGAACAGAGAAATCTAGACCGATAACTTCATCCAAACAAAATTTTGAAAAAAGAAAGGACCTTGCCTAGGAGCTAAGAGACGCTCGTGGAATCGTCAAAAGATTGTACTGGAGGTGGGCTCGAGATGAGACGAATTAGAAAGTCGAGGGAGAAAGCTACCGAGTACACCCGAAAAAGGCTGAAGTGTAAAGTGGTCAAGCTTTGTGAGTATAACATTCAAGAAGACCGTGTCCGTGCTAAATTTGCTTATTCACGAGAAACAAGTCAGTTCAAAATTTAGTACAGGTCAATTGGTAGGTTAATTCGCTACTTGCTAGTTCAGTTTAGCAACAATAATTCACTACTATATCTTTGCGCTAAACGTATCTATCCGAAGATCTTGATTGAGGTAGAAAATTCAATTATTGTAAAAAGAAAGCACATAATTAAAAGTGGACAAATGCTAAAATGTCTATGGTAGTTTAATACGAAATAAAAGGAAATTAAAAAATAGCAGAAAGAACAAACCGGTTATCGCTTCTTCCTCTTTCTCTTCTTCTTCTTCTTCTTCTTTTTTGCATCTTGTCCTTTCAGGACGTAGGCGATGATGGCCTTGCACGTCTCCCTATTCCTGGTGGCTCTGAGCACACTTTCTCCTGTAACACCACGCAACCCCCGTTCTGTCATCCACCTGCTCAGGCCCTTCAAATATGTGATCAGCTGCTTTCCTCTGTCTCTTTTTCCCTCTATCTGGCCTGTTAGTATCAGGTTCTCCAACACTTTCTCCTGTAATATCTCGCAATCCTCGTTCTGTCATCCACCTGCTCAGGCCCTTCAAATATGTTATCTGCTGCTTTCTTCTGTCTTTTCCCCCCTCTATCTGGCCTGTTAGCATCAGGTTCTCCAAGCCCTCCTTCCTCATTGCATGTCCCAGGAACGTTAGTTGTCTCTTCCGTATGCTCAATATTAATTTTCTTTTTGTTTGCATCCTTAACAAAAGCTCATCATTACTCACATGCTCGGTCCACTATATCCGCAGCATCCTTCTATAGAACCACATTTCCGCTGCTTCAAGTTTTCCCTTCATCTTTGATGATATTGTCCACTATTTACTGCCATATTGAAGAACTGATATCACATAGCAATCTAGTACTCTCTTCTTTGTTTCTAGTGAAAGTTTCCTGTCTCTTAATACTTTACTCAGCTTCTGGAACGCGTCCAATTCGTCTTCAGATCTCTGTATCGCACTTTCCGTCTTCTGTTAAAACACTTACCAGGTACTTAAATTTTTGTACCTGCTTGATTTTAGTATCTCCCTACTGTATTTGACATTTTGATCTGCTCTTTTTGCTGATGACCATGTATTCGGTTATCTTATTTGTCACTCTCTGCAGCTACCTTCTGTAGGAGGTCTTGTAATTTATTTTCCGTGTCTGAAATCAGCACTGTATTGTCTGCTTACCGTATGTTATTTAAATTGTGGCCTCCGATGACAAATCCTGGCATAACATCTAGGGTCTTCAAAATATTCTCGCTGTACAAGTTGAACAGATCCGGTGAAAAGACGCATCCTTGTCTTACGCCCCTTTCAATCTTTGTATATCTGTAACCCTATTTCCACGTAAATATACTTTTTGGCTTAATACAATGGCGTGAAGGAAATTTTTATTAGTGGTATTGTTAGTTGTGCTTTATTGTAATTCGCGATGTCAGCTTTACTTAAATATATTTAATACTATGTACTTGTAAAATCCGAAAAATAGAGAAATTAGCTGAAAATTGGGAAAAAAAGAAAAAAGATTTCATTGTATTCGAAGCGAATTGTTTTGAGCCAGTGGAATTGATAAATGGCGATAGTCACAACACGTTGTCAGAAGTTTTTGATGGGATTAAATTAGGGTAAATTCCTTGCCTCCACATCTGCTTGGAAATGATTTTCAAATATTTGAAAACCTTAGATGATGTAATTGAGAGGAAGAAGACAAAAATATATTACGTCATTTGAGGTGTTGATATTTCATTCGTTGAGCCATAACTCCCGCTTAATTCGTGTAGGTGGAAAATAATTTCATTGGTCAAAGTTTTGAGTCGCATAGATACTCGGTCCATCCCCCAAGAGAATTGGGGGCAACTGTAAAAATCGAGGCCCAAGAAAGAAAAATCAGTTGGTTGAGTAGTTGTTGAAATTGCAGTCAAGATGTAACGATTGACGGAAAAGAGTTCCCAACTGGGAGCTATGCCGATTGGGGTGCCAGCCGTAGAGACAGACTGGTCGCCTTCCATAGAACTCTTTTTTGAAGATATATAGAAACGTAGAAGAGCCTGCTGCCGATCAGCTTAAAGAGTTAAAGTCGAATACTGCGCCCCCAAAAAGAGAATTTGAGTAGATTTGGAAGTTTTTCAGAGCTGTCGAGTGACAGAGACCAAACGACCCCACCAGAGTCATCGCCAGCCGCCACGTCGCTCCACTTCGGGCGTTTTCTGTAAAAGCATCGGTAAAGAGCTGGGAAAAGACTTGTTTTTATTTGGAAAATTTAAAGCTTTGATTATTAAAGAAACTTCATACTGTTATGAAAAGGCTTTTTTGTTTCGAAAATGAATGCTCGGATTATTATTAACGAAGCTTTGCACTGCAATGAAAATACCTTTTTTTAATTGAAAATTTGTAAACTATGATTATTCTTAACGAAACTTTACACTGCCATGAAAAGACGTTTGTTTTTAAAGTGGAACGCTCTGATTGCTTAACGAATTCTTCTCTCCGTTGTAAACTTTGAAATTCGGCGATTGTACATTCTACTTTTATAATAAATTATTTTTTTTATATATAAAAACTTTTTCTCGTAACTCATCCAGGTGTCTTCGAACTTATTCATTTTTTTTTTGGTGCCGTATTTAATTTTTTTTAAACACAAGTGTACACGAGTGTCCGGTCTGGTTTGAGGTGTTAGAGAGACTACTACCGGGTTTTCAACGTGACTTTTCTGAGATCAAAGAACATAGCGTGGGCAGAAAAGTTCCCCGTTGTAATAGACGTCTTGAAAACTAGCTACTGTGACTAGGCCATCATCACGATTAGTGTCGTCATAACTGGTGCCGTTTCGATAGCATCAACCCGGTCAGGTTCTGGGTATCATCATAACAACAGATTCCGGACCAGGGTCAGCGAACCAACCGGGGCAAGGTGTCACATATCTGCTGACTTCGTTACCTGTCTGTATGCAGGCAGTTTGCTGCCAGTAGAGATTCTTGATTACTCTTATGTCTTTTCCAAATATGTCGAGGCTGCCGATCATTTCCATGAACTCTTTGTGTCTTATTTTGTCGAATGACTTTGTACAATCGATAAAACATAGGTTCAAGTCCTTCTTCATTTGTATTGCCTTTTTGGAGAGTATTTTCATCATAAATAGGGCGTTCCTTGTTCTGGTGTCTTTGACGAACCCGCACTGTTCTTGTCCTATCTCTGGCCTGATTCTGTTTCTCGTTCTATTCATCACGATTCGGACGATCAGATCGATCGAGGAAAGTAATATCTTTGTGTACACTAAAAAGAAAACATGAAAAAAGAAAATACATAAGAAAATAATATATTGAAACATATTTCTATGCACATACATTTATTTCACATACTGAATAGTATAGTTGTTGGTACTGAATGTGATTTTTGAAAATAAAAATATATGCTTGCTTCAATATCTATATTTTTTAGTCGGTGAGCACAAAAACCTTGCCAGAAGCTACAACTGAGAAGAAGCTGTGAAGAGTCGTGATCACCAAATTCCTGCTATTTTGGACATATACAAAACCCAGAAAAAGACTATCCATCACTGTCAGAATACCACAACCATGAGGTATCCTGACCAATCAGAATATCATACCCTTGAGGTATTCTGACCAATCAGAATACCAGACCGATGAGGTATCCTGACCAATCACTGAGGACCTTATGTATTTCATAACATGGACAATCACTTCGCAGATGAAAAAGTGATTTGAGGCAACAGAAATGTGGGTCTACTGAAGGATGATGGTACTACGATGAACAGAATATTTGAGAAAATTTTAGATAACATAGAAGTACATACTTAACAGTAGGAATATAGAGTTCAAATTTCTAAGAGATATGACTGGTATTGAACTCAGAACTCTTTGATTCAAGTCACTGGAACTAACCAGCGTCTATATTTTCTCAGCCATGTGTACCAAGCTACCAGCAGTGGTGAGCAAATAACTTAGAGAGTTAAGTTACAGGAAGATAACTACATGGCTACCAGAAGTGAGGTCGCACATGGAATGAGAATGATATACCCAAGTAATCGTAATAAAGAGTTCATTTCGAAATTTTTCGTACCTGATGAAGGCGGAGGCGTACAACGGCCGAAACGTCGTTATAATGGGAATAAAGATGAGGACAATAGTCTGAACAATGTAAACAGAGAAGGGATATAGTTTGTCTGATCATGCAGTAGAATACTAGAGATTTAGCAGATAGTACCTTGCATGAAACGGGGAGATTTTAATGGATATAGGAGCTACAAAGAACCTGATTCTAACAATCAGAATGAGAGAGTTAAAATTTCTGCGAAACGTGTGAAGAAAGAAGGCTTGAAGAATTTAACACACGCACGTGATACTCACGGCAGAAGGAGCAGATGGAGATAGTGAATATTTAACAAATTTGCACAAACAGATTAGAGAAAAATAATAAACAGGGATGATAAATGTCAAAGATTACTTACAAAACAAAAAAGAAAGCTGTGGAGAGCCATGCTCGCCCAATTCCTGAAAAATGGTGCATAAAAGAAGAAATCATAGAGAGATTTTCATCAGTTTCACCTGGCATTTAGCAGAAATGTGGATGTTATCACTCTCTAACACGAGGAGATAGGGCTGAGAAAATTTAACACTCACAGGATAAGACTGAAGTCAAGGGATTCAAGCAAACAAAACAATTTTGCAGGATTTAATGATAGAACATAGACAAAGAGGAATGGTAAACAGTCAAAGACTGCTTAGAGCACAAAAAGTCAGAAAGTTTTGAAGAGACATGATCGGTCAAGTCCATAATGAACATTACATATAAAAAAAGATTCGTGCTAAACTAGGTTTATCTGTACGTGCTAATAATTACAACAGTTTATAAAGGCGTCAATGCCGAATCATCCTCTGGTTTCAGAGTGCACCTGTTACTCAGTACGAAAGACGGAATTAAAAAGAGGAAAAATGTAAGAAATTTAATAAATGTACGTTTTCTTTTAGAAATTCTATTTTAGAATACCAATACGGTTTTGTTGGAGAATTAATCTTGGTTTAATGGTATTGATTATTCTAAAGCAATGACAAAAATGTCAGACTCTATTCTAAGACAATTTAAGATTGATAGTCAGGCACAAGGCGTGATGTTAGAGGCACGCTGGGAATCATATATATATATATGAATAACAATGGCATGCAAAATTAAGTTGACTTCTTCGAAATGGAAGATACAGTGCATTAAAGTAGTCTGACACAAGGTCAAATGTGTGAAGCGTGTGATAGGGTGATACAAGTGAGTTTATTTACTCGACATTCAAGCCTTTCAGCTATAGTCTCATCAATAATAGTGTCGCACAAGAATGAATCTATCTATCTATCTATCTATCTATCTATCTATCTATCTATCTTGGTGTATTCATGTCTAAGCGTGTTCATTATCTCTCTCTCTATCTATCTATCTATCTATCGATCTATCTATCTATCTATCTATCTATCTAGCTAGCTATCTATCTATTTTAGTCTATTCATGTCTAAGCGTGTCCATTATCTATCTATCTATCTATCTATCTATCTATCTATCTATCTATCTATCTATCTATCTTGGTTTATTCATGTCTAACCGTGTTCTTATTCATTATCTATCTATCTATCTATCTATCTATCTATCTATCTATCTATTTTGGTCTATTCATGTCTAAGCGTGTCCATTATCTATCTATCTATTTTGGTCTATTCATGTCTAAGCGTGTCCATTATCTATCTATCTATCTATCTATCTATCTATCTATCTATCTATCTATCTATCTATCTATCTAATTCTGTTCGCATCTATCTCATTCTGTTCGCATATATCAAACAACCTTATGCTAATTAACAGAAACAAAACGAATAATATCTTCCGAGGATCTTTCACATTTTCCTTGATCCCTTATATGTCGTCTCTTGGCCTTGGTTTTATCCTTCGAACGCGTTTCCTTTACGTACTGGACTGATGGGTCCAGTTTAATTCTTGGCCTTGGTGACACGACTGACAGTTCAAAGGCTGGCATCAACAATATCTGCGATCTCTTTGTAAGGCTTGCTAGTGTGTTCGTGCAGCGTTCCAATTTAAGTACGCTCCCTTGAAGTAACGTTTATCGCAGAAAATGACTGTCGAACAACTGATCGAGAATCGCGACAAGTGTCTGGGCGTGATAAAAATCTGATGCAATCACGGATGACGCACTATTTTCAAGGCCAAACAAATTTACTTATACACCACAAAAATAGATTCATATTACTGCACACCCATGCAAATGACCTAAACTTAGTAAAAAGTAGAAATATATTACACCCTGTCACTTCAGTGATTCTGAAACAGAAAGAAAACCAAAGCACTTGTTTCACTTAATTTGCGCAAGAGTCTGTCTATCTATCTATCTATCTATCTATCTATCTATCTATCTATCTATCTATCTATCTATCTATCTTAAATCAGTTCACATCTATCTATCTATCTATCTATCTATCTATCTATCTATCTATCTATCTATCTATCTATCTATCTATTTGGTAGGGAAGTAGACATCAACCTGGAATTATTAACAATAGATAATGCTTTTTGTTGTAACATGATGCACCATTCTTATCTACATCCTCAGTGAGCAAGCATCGTGTTACCATAACAAATGGAAAAACAGTTGTATTCTTGCACTCGGCAAGTCGAAGAATGAAAGCAAGTTGAAAATGTAAGAAAAGGGAGCTCAAGGCCATATATTAAATGATTCAAAAGCAAAAAGTCGATGGATGGTAATTAAAGAACTCCTTTAGCAAATATATGTAAATATGTTATTTAGATTCTTGTCTAAAAAAACATCTAATGGAAATTTAAATATCTTCCTGAATTTTTTCATAGCCAATAACTTGATATTTGATGATATATAAACATGCAAAAAATAGTGTAAATATGAATTTTCTGAAAAAGAATTGATAAAGTGAAATGTCATTTAGATTCTTGAAAAAATTACAGAAATCTTTTCTATTTTTGATAAATGGAGTCTGCTATTTTGTTTATTGTATCAGTTTTATAATTCTTTTGAATATTTTAAATACAAGTCCAACGATTAATTTTTTTTTTCTTAAAGAAACAGAAATGAGTTGTTGGCTTCTTTTCAAATGATAAACAGTTGGTGATAATTATCGCCAGGGTGGTAAAAAGAAAACAGAGACAAGTGAATTCATAAAAGACAACAAAGGCGAAGGTAGATGAAAAATGATTGGGAATAAAAACAAAAAGAAGATACGTAAAATAACAAAATAAAAGAAAAAGAGATAAAATAGAGAAGGGTAAAAATATGAAGTAAAAATAAAGAATAAATGAAAGAGTTGAAGAATGAAATATTTTTGAAAAAAAAAAAAAAAAAAAAGAATTTACTCTCTGTTTATCATTTGAAAATATTTCTCCCAGACATAGCAAAAACGAAACAAAGATAGTGGAAAGAAAAAAAAAAAAAAAGGAAATAAGAAATATAGGACAAAAAGAAGAAAACAATTAAGAGGAAGTGAAATAGTATAAAAGGAAGAAAGAGAAGTGAATGAAAAAAGAAGGAAAATTTAAAAGAATGAAATAAATAAAATAACCGTACGAAAAAGTAAAAAAAAAAAAAAACGAATGAGAAAAGAATACAAAAAGAAAAAAAACGAAAGAAATATTAAAGAAAGACAAGCGAAGAAAAATAGAAAGAAAACAGGTTGATGAAAGAGAAAAATAAATGTAAATAATAATATAAAAGATTAAAAAAAGGAACGAGGAAGAAGAAAAGAATAATCGATTGATTTGTTTAACGGCATATCGATTCCTTATGGGTCATTTAATGCTAAAATTTCTTTTTCTCAGGAGTCTTGATGTTATTCTGCTTTCACAATTGAATACATGGTAGATAATACTCAGCTTTTGTGCGTGTATCTGTTTGAATGGATATAATTACTAGAGGCAATGATATGTGTGTTGTATGTTGTAGTTTTATTGAAGTTTAGTTTTGGAATACAGTTTGATTTTAAAAAATGTAGAATATTATATGGATTTTTTAAAATCATGTCACCCCAAGCAAGGTATTCCACTGCCACTATAGCGCAGGAGGTTACACAGGGCGATAGAAGAGTTAGGATGTACATAGGAGGAGAGTTGGAGGGAATGGGATGGCCAGTATGTTAGGAGGTGTCTATTGACCTTACATTTAAACTCCTGGAGGTTGTAGCCGTCGGGGAAGCAAGCATGCGGAAGGGAATTCCACAGGCGGGAAGTGCAAGAAAAGAAACTGTTGGAGTAGAAATTGTGGTTACATTTCATCGGTTTCACTGTAAAAGGGTGGGACCTAGTTGCCAATCTAGTAGCTCGTGCAAACTCACACCTAGGGGGCACCAGTGATTTTAGTTCATCAGAGCAGAAGCCATGATAGTATTTATAGAAGAGGCACAGGGAAGCCACGTCACGTCGGCGAGAGAGTGACTGCAGGCGGTCAGCTAAGTCGGTATCAATCACATTACAGATTCTTCGCTGTATTTTGTCAAGAAGCCCGAGGAGAATAGCAGGGGCACCCGACCAGATGTGGCAACAGTATTCAAAACACGGGCGGATGGTAGATTTGTATAAGTGCAGGATAGATTCAGACGGAAAGAATTTCCGGGCCCTGCACAGAGAGCCGACTTTCATAGCAGTGGATTTAGCAATGGAATTCGATGTAGTCATTCCACTTGAGGTCCGCTTAGAGTGTCAGGCCAAGCAGGCGTAGTGTTTTACTCTTTGGAAGACATGCCTGTTCCATGCTATGCCACGAAAGACTTATTTTTCATGTTGGTTATTGGGTCGGTTAGTCGGTTGATTTTGTTTAGCGGAATATCTGTATGGGTTATTTAATGCCGAAATCTAAATATTTTTAATGCAATTGTATGCCTTCAACTGCAGATAAAATGTATTGTCGGCAAATCTAAACTTTGGAACTTTGTCTCTGTGTGTGTGTGTGTCTGCGTGTGTGTGTCCGTTACCTATAGGCTCCGAAACGGCTGAACCGATTTACTTGAAAATTTACACAGCTGTACTATAAGCGTCTGCAAGTGTTCTTAACTAGGTTTTGTGTCGAGGTACCCCCGATAAATATCGAAAATCGATAATAGAAAAGATAGGGTTATAGAAATAGTGGTCCGATTTTAATCAAATTTGATACACTCATAGACAATGACATAAGAAACAATATTCAGAAGTTTCAAGCTTGCAGTTCTTACAATAGTACAGAAAATCGATAATATATATATATATAAGGCAAGATGTTTGTGTGTGTGTCTGTTTATCTGCCTGTATGTCTGTATTTTTTTCAGCCCTTTTATGTTAGTTTTTGCTTCGGGTTTGGCTCTAAGTAGATATAATTGTAGTTTTTAGTCTCAGCCATGATGCCATTTACTCAGAGGACTTATTTAGCCTTCAAAATCTAGTTTACGACGACAAAAACTTATTTGATATCGATACCAGGAAATCAAAATTTGACTTACATCGATTCATTTTTCTTTCAGTCTACGGTTTCGCTTTAACTGGAAACAACCATTGCTTTTTAGTCTTTCGTGCCATCGTTCAAAGAGTTTGAGCTCCAGGACCATGAATTAGTTTTAAAGCTTTCATTACACCCAAGTAACGCCGGGCTATACTGCTAGTCTACGATAAACAGGTAGTATTGATTTAAATTTAAATATTATTTATTTAAATAAATAATATTTAAATATAATATTGTCACATATACTAGAAATAACGCCTTCGAAGAACACTGTCAGAATTTTACTTTTCCTCCCTCGAATGCTATTTATGTACCCATATATTTATTATTTTTACAGCACGTGATCCCAGCAGCACGATTTCATCAAGACGAGGTCAATTACTATTTGTCTTTATTTCTGATATGAGGTTGTATTTACACTATTTACATTATTCGGACGATTGTCTTTGTTTTCATTTATACGACGTTTCGGCTGTTCTACGCTCCGGCCTTCTTCAGGTGCTAGGAATTTCGAACCGAACCTTTTATTACAATCACTGTGGTATATGAACTCCGTTCCTTTGCCCAGAGCCTCTTCTGGTAGTCATGAGTTATCTCCCTCTAACCCTGTAAGTTACTTGTTCACTACTCTTGGGTCAAGTCACAGGAACTAAACAACGTCTATATTCACTGGGCCATATGACTTACATTTGAATGTTTTGACTGTAAAAGGGTGGGACCTTGTTGCCAGTCTAGTAGCTCGAGTAAACTTGTTTAGAGGGCACACCTGGGAGCTAAGCTCGTGGGAGCAAGAACCTTGAAAATATTTGTAGAAGAGACAGAGTGAAGCCACATCTCATCGGTGAGAAGCGACTGGAGTCGAGCTGCTAGGTCGGGATCGATTACTGTTATGGTGAAACAGACCTATTCCTCAGATAATAGACTCTCCTTCCTATATTAATAAGAGTTAACAGGAAGTTAAGGGGAGGGGTTCTTGGGAAGTTCATTGGAGTCCTTGAAGTTCTAGAGAGTTCTTTAGAGTTCTATTGGAGTTCAGTAGAACTTCTTTTAACATGCCTTGTCCCTTCAGGACGTAGGCGATCATGGCCTTCCACTTTTCCCTATCCCTGGTGGCTCTGAGCACGCCTTATCCTGTTACACCATGCAATCCTCGTTCCGTCATCCACCTGATTAGGTCCTTCAAATATGTTATCCGCTGCATTCCCCGGTCTCTTTTTCCCGCTATTTGGCCTGTTAGTATCAGATTCTCCAAGCCCTCCTTCCCCTTTGCGTGTCCCAGGAACTTCAGCTGTTTCTTCCTGATGCTCAGTATTAATTTCCTTTTTGCTTCCATCATTTCCAAAACCTCATCATTACTCACATGCTCGATCCATGATATTCGAAGCATCCTTCTGTAGAACAACATTTCAGTAGAACTACTAGGCAGTTAATATTAGTCGGCAGTTAGCCGAATACTAAGAAGTCTGCTTATAGTGGAAGATTACCAAGTTTCTAACATTTTGGGTGCGTTAAGTTGATTAGCAACCGACATAGCACGATTATAACCTTCAGTGCGAAAACTACTCCACAACAATTACATTGCAGATTCTCTTTTGGATTTTATCGAGAACCGCGAGATAAATACCAGGGGCGCCCAAACAAATATGGCAGCGGTATTCAATGCACAGACGGTTGGTGGGTTTGTGTATGTGCAAGATGGATTCAGATGTGGAAATCTTTCTGGCCCGACACAATGATCCGATCTTACTTGCAGTCAATTTAGCTATTAATTTAATGTAGACGTTCCACTCGAAGTCGGCTGAGAGAGTGAGGCCGAGGAGGCGCAGCGTATTGCTTTCAGGAAATTGAGGGAGTAGGAGAGATTGTATATGGTGTCTAAAAGATAGCAGGTTCGTTTTAGAAGCATTAATTACGAGCCATTTCTGGCCCTAGTCCACCACAGATTGGAAGTCCTTTTCAAGATCGGCAACGAGTTTTGCTTCGTCAGCCTTCGCAGATTTCTTATTGAGGCAGAAGTAAATGGTGGTTTTTCAGAGTAGATGCCTACTAAGGAGATCGTTGATGAGGTTAGATAATAACAAAATGTGTCACTGATGGAATAGAAGAATGAAATACAATTGAAGATAGAAATGGCCTAACACAAAAGACATTTACTCAGGCAATACCATTAAAATCCTCTAACCAAAGAAGTACCATGAAGAAGAAATAATTATAGAAAGACACCAACAAAATAAAAGAGAGAAACACAATCGAGTAAAAAACAGCACATTATAGCGTGATGGTTGCTAGGGTAATACCACTAAAAGTTTGTTGATAACGCAAGAAAAATGCATTAAAGATATTTATATCATAAAAGATGTTCGTTGTGGTGCAGTGGATAAGGACACGGAACGATAAATCGGGGAGCCGAGTTCGAATACCAATTTAATTCCTTGGATTTACCTACGTACAAATACCCTTAGGAAAGGTATTAATCCGTTTTTTTCCTCAAGTTATGGGTTAAATAACAGATTAGGCTCTATAGACTTGGCTGGCAACCAGTCTACCGCAGAAAGCAATGGCAACCTACGGCAGGATAATCTTCTGCCCTGTAAGTCATGTCTCTTTCAAGACATGATCGCCCAAAGAGTGTATTACGTAAGGCACTTAACTGACTGATATAATGAAAGAGAGACAAAACCGAAGAATAAACAATCCGTGTTTAAAACAGGCACATCATAGCGAAATTTTAACGTGTAAAATCTTCGATCGGTGTGGTTCCTGAAAAAAAAAAACTGGAAAAAATTAGATTATGCCTTAAATAGACATTAGCTGTGTAAAATAAATGCTTCTTTACATCATTAGCCTATGGACTTAGAGAAGAACTATGGAAAAAAAATGGCTGATATCTGAATTTCGTAACTACGCCAAAATCATTTGATGTTTTATATGTCTCTTATTTTTTTCTGCTTGCTGTTTTATTTTTTCAACTTTATATTAATATATGTTTTGTGGTTACGATTTTGGAACAATGGCCGTTTTAATTGAAGTTTTAGCTTCATCGAAACTATTTTCTACACAGTCCGCACGACAAAGATAAGCAATCAATATTGATAAAAAGATATGATCAGTAGAATGACTAAAATGTCCATTTTGCAGGCTTTTTCATCATTCGCCAAACAAAGAGAAACATGAAAATCAATCTGTGCAAATTTCAGATGAGTTTATGTTAACTTTCAATACATTGTTCAATGCAATAATTATCAGCATTTTCAATAGCATGCATCTATCTATCTATCTATCTATCTATCTATCTATCTATCTATCTATCACAATATATGTATATATGCATGTATCTATCTATCACAATGTATGTATGTATGTATCTATCTGTCCATGACAATGTATGTATGTATGCATTTATCTATCTATCACAATGTATGTATGTATGTATGTATGTATGTATGTATGTATGTATCTATCTATCTATCTATCTATCTATCTATCTATCTATCTATCTATCAATCTATAACAATTTATGTATGTAAGTATTTCTCTATTTATTTACGAGGGTCATTGAATAAATAAGGTGAATTTTTCGGCATAAGGACTTCTAATACAGATAGAAGCTTACTTTTTAATTTTTTTTTCTTTTATTTCTTTTTCAAAGGGATTTAATTTTTTTGAAGATTGAAAAAAAACCTTTGGTAGTTTTGGAGATTAACAAAGATGGCCAAAAAAAGAATCATGCTCCAGGATTGAACAGAGGTCAGTTATCAAGTTTTTGATTACTGAAGGGTGCAAACCAGTTGAAATTCATAGGAGAATGTCAACGGTGTATGGTGCCACATGTTTCAACCAAAAAATGTCTACAAGTAGGCTAAATTGTTTAATGAACGACGAAGTCGTGTTGAGAATGAAGATAGGCCTGGGAGGCTTACAAAAGTGAGGTCTCCTGAGGTGATCGAATCAGTCTGACAGAAGGGTGAAAGTGGATGACATTGCAAGGACTTTGAGCCGATCTGTTTTGACAGCACACAAAATTGTCCATGATGACTTTGCCTACTCGAAGGCCTCACACAGCAGCCCAAACGGTGCAGACCATCAACAAGCTGGGCTGGGAACTGCTCCCTCATCCCCTTTACTGCCCAGACCTTGCCCCTTCAGACTTTCATCTGTTTGGTCCCTTGAAATTGTTCACGAGGGGCACGAAGTTTGAAAGTGACGATGAAGTCAAAAGTGCTGTGAGCGATTGGCTGAGACATAAGTCCAAAGATTTTTACGCTGAGGGAATACAGAAGCTTGTGCACAGATGGGGAAAGTGTGTGACACTGCTGGGAGACTACGTTGAAAAAGAAAGTAAGCTTCTATTTGTACTAGAAGTCCTTATACCGAAAAATTAACCTTAATTATTGAATGACCCTCGTATGTATGCATGTAAGTATGTATGTATACATGTATGCTACCGGCCCTAATTAAAAGGCTGCCCCAGTTTTTAAAAATAAAATGATGCATTTCATACTATTTTTAGTAATTATTGCCAAGTGAATAATAAAGTGAAAATAGAATGGTTCTTTTGTTAATATTGCACAATAACATGTGCATCAAATGAACTGTTCTGGTGTCCAGTTTTTGTGATTTCTTCCCCATGCTAGTCTCTTTTTCTTATTGGCTGGCCGAAGCAAAGGCCTCCTGGTTGCATTGTAAAATTTTGCAAAGTAATAATAACAAAAGAAGCATTCTATTTTCCTTTAGAATCATCCACTTGGCAATAAATGCTACAAATAGTATGAATAATAATTAAGGCCGGTAGTGTGTGTACCTCTCTTTCTATCTATCAATCACAATCTATGTATGTATGCATGCATATATGTAAGTATCTCTCTATGTATGATGTGTGTATGTATGTATGTATGTATGTATGTATGTATGTATGTATGTATTTATCTGTTGGGACGCCCGTGACTATTCGGCTATATTGGACTATTCCATTACTATGTAAAGTAATGGTGGCATCTACGTAGGAGAGTGTGCCGAGCAGCCGATCGACAAGTCAGTCGTAGACTTCCGGTGACGACCCGGAAGTACCCATTGCTCATACTACGTCTTACGACGGTTGAGACGATTAACCCATTTATTCTTGTATTGGATACTAATAACCTTTGTAAATACTATTTTCACGGAATACAACAATTAACCTATTCCTGTTGTTGAGTTATTTATTCTTACTCACGACATAACACTATCTATCTATCTATTTATCTATGCTTTTTGAAATCAATATATAGAGAGGTAATAAATAGAAACAAGCTTTTTTAGAATATTATTGTCTTACAATTTTGTTGTGGATTCTTGTTTAGAACCCATACAAAATAATAATAACAAAAACACATATGGAGAGATAAAATGTAAGTATATTGAACAAAATATATACAACCTGGAACACGGGTTAGTAGACTCAGGAATACTAGGAATACTGTTAGTAGGAATCAATATATACAATCTTGTAGATAAGAAGTGAGTCCGGGTAATAAGTCTATATTCTTATTGAACAACTAAGCAGCGGTACAACTACTCAACTGAACTTTTTTACAACTCTTTTACAACTATATTTAGTTGTCCCTCCCAGTAAGGCAACATGTGACACATGGTCAGTTATGACTGGTATTTCCGGTCTATATGGCCCGGCCAAAAAATGTCTGTCTATTTTTGCCCAGTCGTGCTTCTACCCTTCAGCGTAACCACGACTGGGTTATTGCTCTCTGCTCGGAAGCAGAGAGCGCCCTCTACCCGAAGACAGAGAGCTGACAGTATTATAGTTGCAGAGTCTCAGCAACTCTTTTACAACTATATTTAGTTGTCGCTCCCACTAAGGACAACATGTGACACATGGTCAATTATGACTGGTATTTCCGGGGTATATGGCCCGGCCAAAAAATGTCTGTCTATTTTTGCCCAGTCGTGCTTCTACCCTTCGGCGGAACCACGACTGGGTTATTGCTCTCTGCTCGGAAGCAGAGAGCGCCCTCTACAAAATGCAGAGAGCTGACAGTGTTATAGTTGCAGAGTCTTAGCAACTCTTTTACAACTATATTTAGTTGTCCCTCCCACTAAGGACAACATGTGACACATGGTCAGTTATAAGTGGGGTTTCCGGGCTATATGAACTTAGATCACTGGTGCTCCCTAGGTTCGAATTTGCACGAGATAGTAGATTAGCAACTAGATTCCACCCTTTTACAGTGAAACCGATAAAATGCAACCGCAACTTCTACTCCAACAGTAACTCGCTTCTATTCTTTTAAACACTCTTCCCATCCTCCAAACTATCTATCACCCCCTTCTGACATTTCCTATATCTAACCATTATTTCTATTTACCTTCCCCTATGTAGCCCCAAGCGCAATAGTAGCAGTGGAATGCCTTGATTGGGGTGAAACGATAAAAAAATACATTTGTGAATACAAAATTAGAAGACATTTTCTAAAATAAAATAAAAAATTAAAACAAATTTCATCAAAATCTGACTAAATCAATCTTCTCATTATAACCGAACATTAAAAAACTCCTTAAAACCCCACCTTTTTGGCATTAAATAACCCACAAAAGTTGGTATGCCGTTAAACAAAACTCAAACTCAAACTCAGTAATTGTGCAAAATGGATTCTGACGAGAAAGACTTTCTGGCCCGACACAGGGGCCCAACTTTCCTAGCAGTAGATGCGACTGTAGTTTCGATGTAGTCATTCTACTTCAAGCCAGTTTATATATTTATAGAACATTTTCTCAAAGAAAAATAAGGATATAAAAATAAATTAAATAATTTCAAACTATAAAGCTCAAGAAACTTATTTTGATAAAGTTATAAAAATAATTATATAACATTCGACAAAAATAGATGATCAAAAACATCAGAACAATTAACAAAATCATACTATTAAAATGGAGACATCATATCCAAATGAAAATAGCATTCATAATTTATTAGTACTTGATGTGAAACACCTTTACTTTCAATAACAGCTTGACATCTTTTGCTACATGAGCGAATTAATGTCTTGCATTCATTAACGGATATTTTATCCTATTCTCCTTTCAAATTAGTCCATAGTTCTTCGACGTTTGTTCGATTCTTTTCCTTAGTTCCTTCATTTAGTAACTTCCAAACATTCTCAATAGGATTCATGTCTGGGCTTTGAGCAGGACTCTCTTACATGAATTGAAGAAGTCCGTTTCAGTATAGCATAAGAATAAGTTCCGAACACTTGAGCAAGCTCGAGGAGAATCCAGAAATAAGAAAACTTGGTAAAATGTTCAGTGTTTTTTTTTTTAATCATCTCACCCCAAGCAAGGCATTCCACTGCCACTATTGCGCATGGGGCTACATAGGAGAAGGTAAAGAGAAGGAGTGGTTAGACATAGGGAATGTCAGGAGGAAGGTGACAGATGAGTAAGGATATCGAGGATGAGGGTTAGGCAGATGGGAAGAGTGCTTGATAGAATGGGAGCAGGTTAGTGTGTTAGGAGGTGTCTATTGACCTTACATTTAAACTCCTGGAGATTGTAGCCGTCGGGGAAGCAATCGTTTGGAAGAGAATTATGCTTTATACTATTATAGAAAATACCTGTTCCGCCTGATATTCTCTACCTTTACAAGAGTCACATCAGTCATAAAAGAATGGAACATTGTTACTATATTTGGCTGAAATTGCTAAGTCCTCGTTTTCCATCTTTGATAGAATTCTAAAGCGTCTTGTTGGACTTGTTATTGATTATTTTCCATTCTACAACCCCATAAACGAATCGAAACGAAACGTTGCAAGACAACCGCTACTCTCTCGGTATTTCCATGAGAGAAGTTCCGACGAGTTATCGGTTCTACCAGTTCAGATTTTCACAGCTAAGAGCTGCCATATCACGTATACTGAGAGAGATGATCCCTATTCCCTTTCTATTCTATTAAGATAAAGAAAATTCCATTAGGGTAGATTCTTTCCAAGAATAGCCGCTTTCTGAAACAGACTCTCAAGATGATGCTTCCCTGATCCCTGACATCTTAACTTCTCAGGTCAACTGTTTTTCTATATATCCCCACAATCTGTTCTTTATCTCTCCCTCTTATGTTCATACAACAGCATTGTGACTCTCTACTCAGAATGGCTTTTATTTTTTAGGCATTTATATACCTTCTTTGTAAAATAGTGGATCATTTTCCTGTTGTGTACTTCTCGGTTTGAATGTAGAGTTCTTTTTCTCCTAGTTGTCAATCAAGGCTTGAGAGCTCCGAATACCCTGCTACTTAAATGAAAGCTAAAGTACAGATCTATGGATTTCCCTTTTTTTGTGGCAAAAATGAATTCGACTAGCCCGGAATATAAACCCAGTACAGATTACTTAAGAGCATTACGTGATACACGCTTGGGCGATCATATCTAGAAAGAGACATGGCTGACTGGACAGAAGATTATGAGATAAATAGATGAAACAGATTTCATTTTAAGTTTAAGTTCTCATCTTTGCATTGACACAGTACAAAGAAAGATATAGATCTGAATGCATGGTGATACTGACAATTAGGGTGGGACCAGACGGCATAGTCATAGAGCTGCTGATAGCCCTGAAAGAATTTGGCGTAGAGAAAATTACAGAAATAATAAATGAAATTTATAATAGTGGTGTAATACTTCAGAAAGTCGATCTTCATAGCGCTACCTAAGAATCCAGGAGAAAACGAGTTCGAATTCCACGGAACCATCAGTTTAATGAGCCATGTAACAAAACTGATCGTCCGAATCCTGATGAATAGCACGAGAAGCAGAATCAGGCCAGAGATAGGACGAGAACAATGCGGTTTCGTCAAAGACACTGGAACAAGGAATGCCATATTTATGATTAGAATGCTCTCTGAAAGGCCAATACAAATGAAGAAGGACTTGTACCTAATTTCTTTTATTGATTATGCAAAGGCGTTTGACAAAATACGCCACAAAGAATTGATAGAGATGCTTGGCAGCCTCGACATATTTGAGAAAAACCTAAGAATAATCAAGAATCTCTACTGGCAGCAAAGTGCCTGCATACGGACAGGCAACGAATTCAGCAAATATATTAAGATTGAAAGAGGCGTAAGACAAGGATGCGTCTTCTCACCGGATCTATTCAACTTATACAGCAAGACTATTCTGAGAACCCTAAGTTATGCCAGGATTCGTAATCGGAGGCCACAATTTAAACAATATAAGGTACGCAGATGATACAGTGCTGATAGCAGACACAGAAAGAAAACTGCAAGACCTCCTACAGAAGGTAGCTGAAAAGAGTGACAAGAAAGGACAACAAATAAACTGCAAGAAAACCGAATGCATGGTCATCAGCAAAAAGGACAGCCCTTAATCAAAAAATCAAGCAGGTACAGAAATTTAAATACCTAGGAAGTGTTCTAACAGAAGACGGAAAGTGCGACACTGAGATCCGAAGGTGAATTGGCATGGCGAAAAAAGCATTACAGAAGTTGAGTAAAGTATTAAGAAACAGGACAATTTCACTAAAAACAAAGAGGAGAGTACTGGATTGCTGTGATATCGGTTCTTCAATATGGCAGTGAATGTTGGACAATATGTTCGAAGATGAAGGAAAAACTTGAAGCAGCTGAAATGTGGTTCTACAGAAGGATGTTGCAGATATCATGGACCGAGCATGTGAGTAATGACGAGGTTTTGGAAAGGATGGAGACGAAAAGGAAATTAATACTGAGCATCAGGAAGAGACAACTAAAGTTCCTGGGACATGCAATGAGAAAGGAGGGCTTGGAGAACCAGATACTAACAGGGTAGATAGAGGCAAAAAGAGACAGAGAAAAGCAGCGGATAACATATTTGAAGGACCTAATCAGGTGGATGATGGAACGAGGGTTGCATAGTGTAACAGAAGGCGTGTTAAAAGTCACAGGGACAGGGAGATGTGGAGAGTCATGATCGCCTACGTCCTGAAAGGATATGTCACATAAAAGAAGAAGAAAGGTTATAAGTAATCAAAGTAAAATTAGCGTTAAATTTATTAATATATATTTCAAGTCATATCCTTTCAAAAGGATCAGCCTTTCAGGTTTTCTTTTTTGAGCAAAAACGTTCGACCGTTCTAGACAGCACACAACTAACTCACTGTAACACCACTCAAAATTATACAATAAACCCCCCCCCCCCAAGTCACTCTTCAGGCAAAAACAACTCTTTTTATAAAGGCGATTTATTTCCTTGGCCAAGTCAGTGGCAGAGGACAAATCATTTGCATGAAATGATGTCAGTAAAAGAAATAACGTAAGCCAATCAGAGAAGTCAAATTTATTCCTTTTCCTACTTCTTGGGCTGACCATACAAAAGACACGAACACGTTTTTGGGGTAAAATGTTTTTTTCTCATTCGTGATTTTGTCCACGGTTATGAATTCATAGTTGTCATTCTTCTAGAATGGCTGCCACTCAAGTCTAGAAATACCAATTGATCTTACTATTTAATCTATAGCTGGGGGTAGAAGAGAAGTGATCATGTCTTTTCTAAGCAGATTAGTACGAAAATTAATACAACAGACTAGCCTGAAATATAATCTCGGTTTGCCTTTCTTCGCTAATAATATTTACAATATCCGTGCAGCTATCAACGATTCTGGGGACATTGAAACTGATAACCCATTCTATAGCTGTCACTTTCAGTCTCAGCTCGATGTTGGTTGGAGGTCATAGCTTTGAGGAAGGTTTTTCTTGCAACACTGAATTGTCTTCATCAGTTACAGACTTGTTTGTAGCACCCGACGCATGACAAGCATCACGTTGGAATATTACACCGTTTGTCTTTTTTTTATAATCATATTGCTCTGCGCAAGGCATTTTACTGCCACTGTTTTGCAGGGGGATTACATAGGAGGAAAGTTATGAGAAAGAGCGACAGGTTATAGAGGGTGTCAGGAAGTGGGTAAGAGAAGGATGACTGTGGACATAAAGTGAGGGATCGGTTTATATGTTGATTGTAATGTAGAATTGATTCCCCACTTTATATCCACATTATAATAGTATAGAATTTTTTTTTATAATCATATCGCCCCAAGCAAGGCATTTTACTGCCACTGTTTTGCAGAGGGTTACATAGGAGGCAAGTTATGAGAAAGAGTGACAGGTTATAGGGGGTGTCAGGAAGTGGGTAAGAGAAGGAATACTGATGAGAGTGGAGTGGACGGAGAAAGAAGCTTGAGAGAGAGGATGCAAGTTCGGGAGATAGGAGATGACTATTGACTTTACATTTGAATTCTTGGAGATTGTAGCTGTCGGGGAAGCAAGTAAATGGAGGAGAATTCCACAGGCGGGAAGTGCGAGAAAAAAAGCTGCTGGAGTAGAATTTGCATTTACATTTTATTGGTTTTGCAGTAAAAGGGTGGGACTTAGTTGCTAATCTTGTGGCTCTAGTAAATTCATATATAGGGGCACCAGTGAGTAGAGCCCGTGAAATTTTAAAATATGTGAGAGCTTAGGAAAGTAATGTATTTTTCGCTGTCCTGTATGTCATCGATTTTTATCAGTTTTCATTCTCCATTCTTGATGTAATCTCAAAGCATTAAACTCGCAGCAGAAAATTTAACAGTCTTCTCTGTATATCTCGTAGGTTTTTATTTTTTTAAAGTCATTTCACCCCAAGCAAGGCAATACAACTATTAAGAACCTAGCGGTTACTGATTGTTAGAGAATATGAGAAAAAATATAATATTAAGAAGAGAAGACAATAAAAGAATTTAGGAAAAAGAAGATAACGATTAACATTACATTTTAATTTTTTGAAGATGAATGTTGACTAGGAAGCAAGAAGCGGTAAGTGTCTTCTACACCCTTTCAGCTATGAATTGAATAGCAGAACAGTCTGGGTTTTATTGCCTTGGTTGGCAACTGGTCAACGGCAGAAAGTAATGGCGATCTGATGCGGGGAAAACCTTATGTCTAGTCAGTCAAGTCTCGAAAGAGACATAACTGACTAGGCAGAAAGACATGATTGTCCAGTCGTGTATCACTTATGCCAATTAACTGAGTGACTGTTGTGACACGATAACTAGGCATATATGTATTTTATTATAATAGATTAAAATAGAAAATAGATTAGAATAGAAAATAGTTTAAAAACATATTTAACAAAAGTGAAAAAGAAGAGGAAAAAATAAATAAATAAACGCTTTTTCTTTTATGAGGAAAATTGTGGAAGAGACAACGGTATCTGATTACTGTTTTAAATCCTACCACTCTTCCGGTAAATATTTGACTCAGTGATTTAATGTGATAAAGAGATAAAGTTCAGCAGGTAGGTTTTCGAATGACCCGGTCAAAGGCTGTCCTTTACTGTATCTTGACCACACATTAAGAATTTTCCGGCGGAAGCTTTATTAAGATAAAAAAAAAGATAACTGAAATTTCAGACTTACAGTCGCCAATGTTTGTCACCGGTGGTCTAAAGCATTTCCGGATTCCCGGATTTCCGGATTCATTTAAATAAATAGAAGTCAGTTAAGTGAGAGAGTCAGTTAAGTGAAGGGGAGTCCGCCGGGTGCGAGCTTGAAGTAAGAATCTCCGTTCGTCTTGTTTCGTTCAGTTCGGATTTGTTGATCTCCATTAATTAGAGTTAGAGCTGTGTGTCACATTTGCCTGCCCCAACCGAAAAAGCTAACTCCAAACGAATAAAGCATCCTTTCAACTCATCCAAGTTGTGGAAGTGTGTTTCTTATAGTTCAATCTTGTACCCCTAGCTGTTCGTCCGACATTTTCAACAAACTCCCGGCAAACATCACAGCGTGGAGAACGGCCGCCGGAGAAAATTGTTAGGACGGGCCGTTGGGGTGTTACACTGTAACACTGGGTGCTCGGTTAATGAATACCGAATGTTTCCTTATAACGAAACAGTAAATATTACCATTAATATTACAAAAGTCGAAGCCTAAATTAATAAAGTCCAGATACTATAATAGTGGAGAACTTACTGCTTACTACCTTTCTCCCGACATCAGTCGACACTGAGATGCCATTGATTGGGGTTTTCTATAACCTTACACAGTTGCATTGATTATGATAAAGCGCTTGCCTGAACTAAGGTTTCGTGCAAGGAATTTGGATTCAAGTGAGTCCAAATATGAATTCTGTGCAACTTTAGACATCACTAGTGAAATAATAGACATACGTCTATTGAACAGGTGAAGAGGCCCATCCCTTGTTCCCTGGTTAGGATGTGGTTTCCGGCTTTCTCTTTTCCAATCTTTTCACTCTTTTATTTATTTATTTTTTCAATTGGAGTAGATAGAATAAACTATCGCCCGGTTCACCCTCCACCAACGTCTATTGAACAAGTGAAGAGGCTCATCTCTTGTTCCCTGGTTAGGATGTGGTTTCCGGCTTTCTCTTTTCCAATCTTTTCACTCTTTTATTTATTTATTTTTTCAATTGGAGTAGATAGAATAAACTATCGCCCGGTTCACCCTCCACCCACGTCTATTGAACAAGTGAAGAGGCTCATCTCTTGTTCCCTGCTTAGGATGTGGCTTCCGGCTTTCTCTTTTCCAATCTTTTCACTCTTACGTAGCCCCCTGCGCTTCAGTGGCGTTGCCGCCTTGCTCGGGGTGATATGATTAAAAAAAAAATAAAAAAAAAAAAAAAAATTCAGACCCCGGGCTAGATTAACGAGAAGATGAGAAGTTGCCCGATGGCGATCGTGAAAGAAAGGAGCACTATGCCCCAAAGGAGATTCGCGGACTAAAACATTATTATCCCGGAAAGAAATTTCTTGGTTAAGTAGATGGATACTTCTCGGGTATTATTAATGTGGATGACAGTGATAGCGTTGGTGGCGGCGGCGAAGGTGGTACTGGTTGTGGAAGAGATAAAATTGTGATTATTGGTTTTGTTAGTTTGCTTCTATTGTGTGGTTTCATTGTCATTTTTATCCTTTCTGCTCATTGTTTTACGTTTGGTTTTGAAAGGATTTCATTTTTTTTTTACTTTATGGCTGCTTTGTGCTTTCCAAGTTTCTTTCAATACGTCTTATGCATGCCAACTCCAATCTTCCTTCGTCACATTCACAGCTAATTTCATTATTGACTAATTTGTCTGATCGGAACCAACGTGAAAGAGGATTAAATATACCGAAATGAAAGCACGAACGGATTTTTATCGCCAAGGAATTCATTGCAAAGACTAAGTAAATCCAGAAATAAATAAAAATCAAAACAACTTATCTTACGAGAGTTACTAGTAAACAGTAGCAATGAAAAAATAGGACAGGTGATTTGAATGATTTGATATTAGCGAGGCTATTAAGAAACGTGAAAATTTCATTAGAAACAAAGAAAGAGCAGGAATGATATTTAATATCAGTCTATATATATATATGGACGTGATTGCTACTGAATAATTTCGTCACAACTAAAGAAGAGAGATGAGACATCAGGAACAAAGAAAAGACTGGTGAAATATTTCGTATCAATCCTTAGATATGGCAGGGAATGCTGGACAATTTCCTCAGAGATAAAGAGAAGACATGAGATAACAGGAAAAAGGACAAGAGTGATGAATTGCTACTTAATAGGAATCGTCCGATATGATTGGTTGGTTGGTTGTTTTGTTTTTATGGCATATCAACCTCGGCGGGTCATTTATTGCCAACTAAATTTTATTTATTTATTGCTGGTAATACCATTTTATTTCAACAATTTATTGTTGCTTTTATATAAGTTTTGTGTCTAGTAATACTTTTTTCTTTTCAAGTATCAAGATTCATTGGGATTTGTTTTTAAGGGCAGGGTCCCAAATCCAACCCTTGTTATTTAACCCATAACTGGAGGGAAGGGATGGATTAATACCTTTCCCAAGGGTACCAGTGCTTACGTGAATGCTGGGTATTCAACTGAAATTCGAACCCGGCTCACCGATTTCTCTTTCCGAGCCGATATCCACGGCACCACAATGCACATCCGTCAGTAAACGCTTACAGCACCTGGTATTCCCAAGAAGTCACCCATCTAAGTACTGACCAGGCTTAAATTCGGTCGTCCGATATGAAATAAATGCAGAGAGATTAGAATCATAAAGAGACGAGCCAACAGGAACAACTGCTATTTAATATCAATTCTTTGATAAAACAATGAATATTGGACAATTTCTTTACAGTTAGAGAAACATGAAACAACAGATATAAAGAAAAGAATGCGGAACTTCTATTTAATATTAGTCCTTCTATATGGCACTAAATTCTAGACAATTTCAGATACAAAGAAAAGATTGCAGAACAGCTATTTAACATAATACCAATCTTTCGATGTAGAGTGAGTTTTGGCAATTTTTCCACAGATAAAGGGAAGACATGAGTCAAAAGAAAAGAGAACTGAATATATATTTAATATCATTCTTTTGATGTGACGGTGATACTGGTAAATTTCTTACTGGTATATAAGAGACTTGAGACAAATAAAACAAAGAAAACATTGAAGAAATTCTATTTAATATCAAACTTCCGATATGACAGTGAATGCTGTACAAATTCTTTTAAAATAAAGAAGAGACATAAGGCAATAGAAACGAAAAAAGACATTGAAGAATTTTCATTTAATATCAATCACCTGATATGGTGGCAAAAGTTGGACAATTTTCTTAAAGAGAAGAGACTTTTAAGACAACAGATATAAAGAAAAAAAGTACGGAAATGCTATTTAATACCTGGACAATTTCCTCGCAGATAAAGACGATACATGAGAAAAGAGAAGCAAAAGAAAAAAATGCTGAACTGTTATCTAATATCATACTACCCATGTGACTAAATACTGGACAATTCCTCACGGAAAGAAGAGACTCGTGAAAACAAAGAAAAGCTTTCAGAACTCCAATTTAATGTCAATCCTCCGATATGTAAGAAAATGGTGAGCAATCTCCTTGCATATAAAGAAGAGACATAAGACAAAATAAACAAAGAAAGGGCTGCTGAACTTCTATTTAATATCAGTTTTCTGATATGGCAGCGAATGCTGAACGTCATACTCACAGATAATGATGAGGCTTCAGACAACAGATACAAAGAAAGGTTTGCTGAGCTGCTATTTAACATCAATCCTGAGATATGACGGTGAAGGCTGAACAAGAAACCTTTGCAGATAATGATGAGTCATGAGACAACAGAATCAAATAAAACTTGGCTGAACTGCTGTTTTGTGTCAATCCTCCAATATGACTGAATACTGGACAATTTCCTTGCAGATAGAGTTGCGTCAACAGAAGCCAAAAAAAAAAAAAGGAATGCTAGGCAATTTGCTCACAAACAGAAAGGTGGCTTGAGACAACAGAAAGAGAGAAAATATTGCAGAACTGCTCATTAATATCAATATTAGGTTTAGGCTGCGAATACAGGACAATTTCTTTGAAGGCAAAGAGACGTGAGACAACAGAATAAAAGAAACTGTGTTGAACTGCTAATTAATATCAACATTAGACTTAGGCAGCGAATATAGGACAATTTCAAGAAGACGAAGAAAAGACTTGAGACAACAGAATCAAGAAAACTGCGTTGAACTGCTAATTAATATCAACATTAGATTTAGGCAGCGAATATAGGACAATTTCAAGAAGGCGAAGAAGAGACTTGAGACAACAGAATCAAGAAAACTGTGTTGAACTGCTAATTAATATCAACATTAGACTTAGGCAGCGAATATAGGACAATTTCAAGAAGACGAAGAAAAGACTTGAGACAACAGAATCAAGAAAACTGTGTTGAACTGCTAATTAATATCAACATTAGATTTAGGCAGCGAATATAGGACAATTTCAAGAAGGCGAAGAAGAGACGAGACAACAGAATCAAGAAAACTGTGTTGAACTGCTAATTAATATCAACATTAGACTTAGGCAGCGAATATAGGACAATTTCAAGAAGACGAAGAAAAGACTTGAGACAACAGAATCAAGAAAACTGTGTTGAACTGCTAATTAATATCAACATTAGATTTAGGCAGCGAATATAGGACAATTTCAAGAAGGCGAAGAAGAGACTTGAGACAACAGAATCAAGAAAACTGTGTTGAACTGCTAATTAATATCAACATTAGATTTAGGCAGCGAATATAGGACAATTTCAAGAAGGCGAAGAAGAGACTTGAGACAACAGAATCAAGAAAACTGTGTTGAACTGCTAATTAATATCAACATTAGACTTAGGCAGCGAATATAGGACAATTTCAAGAAGACGAAGAAAAGACTTGAGACAACAGAATCAAGAAAACTGTGTTGAACTGCTAATTAATGTCAACATTAGATTTAGGCAGCGAATATAGGACAATTTCAAGCAGACGAAGAAAAGACTTGAGACAACAGAATCAAGAAAACTGTGTTGAACTGCTAATTAATATCAACATTAGATTTAGGCAGCGAATATAGGACAATTTCAAGAAGGCGAAGAAGAGACTTGAGACAACAGAATCAAGAAAACTGTGTTGAACTGCTAATTAATATCAACATTAGACTTAGGCAGCGAATATAGGACAATTTCAAGAAGACGAAGAAAAGACTTGAGACAACAGAATCAAGAAAACTGTGTTGAACTGCTAATTAATATCAACATTAGATTTAGGCAGCGAATATAGGACAATTTCAAGAAGGCGAAGAAGAGACTTGAGACAACAGAATCAAGAAAACTTTGTTGAACTGCTAATTAATATCAGTCTTTCAATATGGCGGTGAATGCTGGGCATTTTCCTCACAGACAATGAAGACTTTTGAAAACAAAAACATGGAAAGAGTGCTGAATTGTCAGTAATATCAATCCTCCGATATGAAAGTGAATACTAGACAATTTACTTTCATATAAAGAAGAGTCTCGTATCAACGAAAACACAGGAAAGTGTGCCGGAATCCTATTTAATACTAATCCGCCGATATGGTGTTGAATGCTGGACAATTGCCCTGTAAAGAAATAAAACACTTGTGACAAAAGAAAAAAAGAAAAAAAAGTGTCTTACTTGTATTTATTATCGATCTTTCTATATAACAGTGAATGCTGGACAATTTCCTCATATATGAAGAGTAGATTTGTGGCATGAAAAGCAGAAAAAAAGACTGCTGACACTGCATTAATTACCAATTCTCCGACATGACAGTAAATGCGGGAAAAATGTCCTCCTAGAGGAAGAGAAAAATTGATGCAACAGCAAATATGGTTCAATAGAATAAATTTACTGAGAAGATCATGGACTAAGCATTTGAATAACGCGGACATTTTATGAAAAATAAGTAGTTAGAATTAGAAATAAACAATAAAAATGTGAGTGAAGCCTAATTAAGAAAGAGTCATTTGAAACACGGAGCGCATTAAAGTCAAATGGGACTGAGAGCAACGGCAAATAACTTACGTTTTCAAGCAAATACAGCCCCCCCCCCCTATAGAAGGTAGTTAGAGAAAGCAAGAAGAAAAGACAGAACATAAACTTCAAGAAAACTAAATGTATGGTCATCAGCAAAAAGAAGACCCTAAAATGTCAACTACAAGTCGGAGGAACTAAAATAAAACAAGTAAAAAAAATTTAAATAACTTGGAAGCGTTCTGACAGAGGATGGAAAGTGCGATATTGAGATCCCAAGACGCATTGACATAAACCTAATATTGACAATAACGCATTTTAAAAGCTAACTAGAGTTTTGAGAGACAGAAAGATCTCATTGGAAACAAAGAAAAGAGTACGGAATTGCTATGTGATATCTGTTCTTCTGTGGGGGAGTGAATATCGGACTATCTCCTCAAGGATAAAGGAGAGGCTTCAGGCGGCAGAAATGTGGTTTTACAGAAGGATGCTAAGGATACCATAGACGGATAGAAGTGAATTTCGGACTATCTCCTCAAGGATGAAGGAGAGGCTTCAGGCGGCAGAAATGTGGTTTTTCCAGAAAAAAAAACGCTAAATATACTTTGGACTGAGCAGAACGATGAGGTGTTGAAAAGAATGCAAATGAGAAGTAAACACATACTTAACATCAGGAAGAGACAGCTGAGGTTCCCGAGACACGTAATGAGAAAAAAGGCCTGGAAAATCCAACACTCACAGGACGGATAGAAGGAAAGAGCGACAGGTGAAAGCAGCGTGAGACATATTTGAGGCAAATAGATAGCTGAGCGGTGTTGGGTTTGGGAGAGATAGCAAGAGGAAAAATATTGAGAGCGACAAGAGACAGGGCCAAGTGGACGTCCATAATCGCCTACGTCTTTTACGGACACGACATATGAAGAAGATAAAGTGGATGACAGAACAAAGAGTGGGGGGATGAGACAAACGTGTCTAAGATGTAAAAGTATAGTTTCCTATGGAAAGTAATGGTTTCTCACCTCCTGAAGTGTGTTCGAGCATCACAATCAAGTTTTGAATTCAATTATCACTAGGTTCTCTCTACAAATTCCGATACTAAATAATATAAAAATAGCAGGTAAAATCTACTAACCACAATTAAAATCAGCCAACCTATAAAATGTAACCATAGAAATAACCCTAGTAGCAAACAGGCTTTGTGTAAGAGATCCCTCTGTAAGTCTCCGAAAAAATTGTCTACGTAAGGAAATTTAGATCTCTTTTATTTTACACTAATCTTCATTAAGTTTAAGGCCCAAGAGTCACTCAAAGCAGTTGGGTTAAAGAGTAAGTGGTAAGAGGCATAGTTTATGAGGATATATGGGTAAGTTAGGAGTTAACTCTAGATTTTCACAGGTTAAGATTTTATTAGTTGGAGAAAAAGTTTTAGGAAGCTCTTTCTCTAAAGCAGCGGTCGGCAACCCCCGGCCCGCGAGCCACATCCGGCCCTCGAGTAAATCTTGTCCGGCCTGCTACCTTACCCAGGACACGGTATAAATGTAGGCAAATCAAACCAAAGTGTCTGAATATATTGCGTTGAAATTTAAAAAAAAAATCTTTTTTTGTCCGGAGAATGTGCTTTACTTTTAGTTTTTGTTTGTGGCGAAATTAGTGTACGGCCTCACTTTCACTTTTTCTGTGAAATTACTTTCGTGAGCGGGCATTTTTAAATGAATATAAAATAGTGTTTTAATCGATTTTAATGGAATTTTTTTTTCAATACTGATTTATGAAACATTTATTTTTAAGATGTAATATTTTTTTTACAAAATTCCCGTCAGATATTAAATTATATTGAATCCTTTTTTCTTCAAACACATAGAAAATTTATCCACATATTTAATAACACAGTTCTTCTCCATGATACGGGAACCATTGCAACTTGGCCCTCTTCCGTGACTCTAGATAGCTTTTTGGCCCTCATTCTCCAAAATGTTGCTGACCCCTGCTCTAAGGAGAGGTTCAAATCGACTGAAACAATTAGCCCATCTTTCTTTCTACATTTAAAAACAGTACAGAATTTTATTTTGTTATTATCTTTAACAATCCTCACTCTGGTTCACGATTTTAAATCTAATCCCTAAAATCTGATAGGAACATGTCTGTTAAAAGGGACGCTAACAGATACAGGTGAAATGATGCTTTGAACAATAAGTAAATTCATCTGAAAAGCATTAGGTGTGATGATAAACTACATCCTGGTCCGATATACTCCATCCGGCAGTAAGGCAGATTAGGAGATTGTGAGAATCAGGGAACCACCTTTTGATTGCTGTTATTTGTAAGTCCACTATGACCCATTGTGGTAGCACCTGTTAGGATCCCAGCTATGGGCAAATAGTTAACTTTCAAACACTATGAAAGTATAAAAATAGATTTTGTTCGTAAAAATACCGGCAGTACATTCTTGAAGAATATTAAAAATTACCAAGCAATACATTTGAGTCTCTTTACAAAAATAAGTCAATGAAACCTGATCTACAAACTGATTTCTTACAAAGAATACATTTTGCATTCATACGAATCTATTGTAAAAATCTTGTCGGCATTAAATAACCCATTGAGGTTGATATATTTTAAAACAAAACAAACCACAAGAAAGTATTTACACATGAGCATTAAGTCTTTTTGCCAAGTTACAGTACAACCGCAAAAATGTTTCTTGAGATATTTCATACGTTCCAGACAGAGCAGCTCGTAACTTTCATACATCATTAATGTAATTTAATAATAAAAAAAATACTAACATAGAAAATCACTTAAAGCATTAGAACCTGCCTGTTGGGTGTGGAGGTTGTATATTGCTTGCTGATGCCAGAAATTAATCCTGGGTCAGAAGCTATGATTTCAAATGCTAAAGAACCTGTTTAAAGTTCAACATAACTTTTTCGACACCCGCGCGAAGCCTATCTATGTTTGCCTATTTAACTCTCGCGGAAACCAAATCTATGTTTACTTTTTTTCCCACCTGTGCAAACCAAACATATGCATAGATTTTTAAAACCTACCTTTACTTATTTGATCCTCATACAAGGCTAACACATATCTATCTTTTTGTCTCACGAAGAAACACACTGTGTGACAATCAATATGTCTACCTTTTGATTCTCGTGTAGATCAAAAATATGTCTACCTTTCTGATTCATAGATTATAAAGAAATGTAATATCTGGGGAATAATCACCGTGTGAACGTTAACAAGCTTGTGGATTGTGCGATTATTTATGAGATGAAAGTGTGTATTCAATATTTAAACAAAGAAGGAAGAAGCAAACAAAAAAAACTTGTTTTTTTTATCTTTGCTTTACATCTTGAAGCCAAGAGGAGAAAGTGAAAGATCCTGTCCTTTCCGGAAGTGAGGTCATAAAATCGCACATGTGACCAGAAACCCCTTCCGATTTCTTTTTTTATTATGCATTATGGTAAAGTAATTTTTGTCGTTATTATTTTATTTATTGGCTTTATGTCATTTTCCCCACAATCACCTACGTAATGAATAGACATCGATTAAAAAATAATAACGCTGTTCGTCATTATTAGAAATTGCTATATTGTTTTTCTTCTAATAAAATATTCGATATTCTAATAATTTTTCGAAGACATCATGACAATTCAGAAAGAAAAGGGAATCTCTGGAGAGTCATGAATGCCTATACTCTGAAGCGACATTTTATAAAATAATAACGCTATTTATCATTATCAGAAATTGATATGCTGTCTTGAGTCATAAATACCTACGTCTTGAAATAAAATGCTATTAGAAAATAGTAAATATTGAATATGACCGCCGTTAGCAACGTTCTACTTTTCAATTCGAATAATTGGTGCCACGCAAAACATTTGCCAAAAAATAACACCCAAAGAATTTCACTGATCCCTACAATCTACAAACTTTTGTTTTTAATCATTTCACCTCAAGCAAGGCATTCCATTGCCATTATAGCGCAGGGGGTTACATAGGGAAAGGTGATAAGAAAGAGTGGTTAGATATAGGAAATGTCAGAAGGAGGGTGATAGACGGATAAGGCGACCGAGGATGAAGGTTGGGTAGATGGGAAGAGTGTTTGAGAGAATGGAAGCGAGTTAGTGTGTTAGGAGGTGTCTACTGACCTTACATTTAAACTCCTGGAGAGTGTAGCTGTCGGGGAAGCAAGCATGTGGAAAGGAATTCCAGAGGCGGGAAGTGCGAGAAAAGAAGCTGTTGGAGTAGAAATTGCGGTTACATTTTATCGGTTTCACTGTAAAAGGGTGGAACCTAGTTGCTAATCTAGTATCTCGTGCAAATTCATACCTAGGGGGCACCAGTTATCTCAGTTCATCGGAGCAGAAGCTTTGAAAGTATTTATAGAAGAGGCACAGGGAAGCCACATCACGCTGACGAGAGTGACTGCAGCAGGTCTGCCAAGTCGGTATCGATTACATTACAGATTCTCCGTTGTATTTTTTCAAGAACCCCGAGGAGAATAGCAGGGGCACCAGACTAGATGTGGAAGCAATATTCAATACATGGGCGGATGGTAGTTTTTTGTGAATTAGTTTTCTGTCGTTAATTTTTATTGTATCGAACCGTAGTTCTCATACTCAGCAATTGGCCAGGTCAGAATATGGTTTTGGTTGCTTGACCAGAACAGCCAGGATTATTGTCTTACTGGAAAAGTTATGTGAAGAATAAACTTATTTATAAATGGAACGTTGTGTGTGTGTGTGTGTGTGTGTGTGTGTGTGTGTGTGTGTGTGTCTGTGTGTGCGTTACCTACAGACTCCGAAACGGCTGAACTGATTTTCTTGTAAATTTACACAGTTGTACTATAAGCGTCTGCGAGTGTTCTTAGCTAGGTTTTGTATCGAGGTACCCCTAATAAATATCGAAAATCGATAATCGAAAAAATCCGGTTATAGACGGAGTGGTCCGATTTTAATCAAATTTGATACACTCATAGACAAAGAAATAAGAAACGATATTCAGAAGTTTCAAGGTTGAAGTTCTTACAATAGTGCAGAAAATATTGATAATATATATATAAAAGGCAAGATGTTTGCGTGTGTGACTGTTTATCTGCCTGTATGTCTGTATTTTTTTCAGGCCTTTTATTTTAGTTTTTGTTTCGGGTTTGGTTTTAAGTAGGTATAATTGTAGTTCTTAGTCTCAGCCATGATACCATTTACTCAGAGAACTTATTTAGCCTTCAAAATTCAGTTTACGACGAAAATAACTTATTTGATATCGATACCAGGAAATCAAAATTTGACTTACATCCATTCATCTTTCTTTCAGTCTACGGTTTTCACTTTAACTGGAAACAACAATTGCTTTTTAGTCTTTCGTGCCAACGTCCAAAGAGTCTGAGCTTCAGGACCATGGATTAGTTTTAAAGCTTTCATTACACCCGAGCAACGCCGAGCTATACTGCTAGTAGTTAATATATTACAGCATTTGTTTCAGACATGATTAGCCGTGAGATCCTCCCGGCTAAGAAAGGCACCATACTAAAATGTCCTCCGACTATTTCTGACTGTTGAAATCGGACAGAGTGGTACAGTGTTTTCACAACCAAAGATCAGCTGGCAAAATAATCTCTGTTGTTGCTTCTAAAGAAAAGTACCACCAGTTTTCAACCTACTCAGTAAGTTAAGGAATTTAATACTCTCAAAACAACCGTATCTTGGAAAGGGTGATTGAAACATTGTTTGAGGAAAGGTTGTTACTTAAATTTGGTTTGATTCCATGTCAATTCGGGATATCGGGTGGTTTCTTGTTAATTCATCCTGATAATGTCACACTTGTTTGGAAGAATTAATTAATATAATTTATCTCTCATAGCTTGGAGAAGAGAATGAGAACAATCTGTAGCTCTAAACTGAATAGAATGCAGGTCAGTCTGTTCATTGCCAAACACGATAAACGTTTAGACGATCGTCTCACATCTCACAACCTTCTCTCTGGCAAACAAAATGGCTTCCACTTTGTTAAGTCTAGCGCTGATATGCTAACAACCATCACTGCTTCTTCTTCTTCTTCTTCTTCTTCTTCTTCTTCTTCTTTGTGCTTTGTTCTTTCAGGACGTAGGCGATCATGGCCTTCCACGTCTCCCTATTCCTGGTGGCTCTGAGCACACTTTTCCCTGTAACACCACGCAAACCCCGTTCTGTCATCCACCTGCTCAGGCTCTTCAAACATGTTATCCGCTGCTTTTCGCTGTCTCTTTTTCCCTCTATCCGGTCTCTTAGTATTAGGTTCTTTAAGCCCTCATTCCTTATTGCATGTCCCAGGAACTTTAGTTGTCTCTTCCCGATGCTCAGTATTAATTTCCTTTTAGTTTCCATCCTCTCCAAAACCTCATCATTGCTCACATGCTCCGTCCACGATATCCGCAGCATCCTTCTATAGAACGACATTTCAGCTGCTTTAAGTTTTTCCTTCATCTTTGATGATATTGTCCAGCATTCACTGCCATATTGAAGAACTGATATCACATAGCAATCTAGTACGCTCTTATTTGTTTATAGCAAAATTGTCCTGTTTCTTAATACTTTACTCAGCTTCTGGAACGCGTCATTCGCCATGCCAATTCAGCTTCGGATCTCCATGTCGCACTTTCCGTCTTCTGTTAGAACATTTCCCAGGTATTTAAATTTTTTTGCCTGCTTGTTTTTAGTATCCCCCGCCTGTATTTGGCATTTTGGGCTGCTCTTTTTGCTGGTGACCATGCATTCGGTTTTCTTGAATTTTATTTGTAATCCCTTCATGTCACTCTCTTCAGCTACCTTCTGTAAGAGTAGTTGCTTTTACGTGTCTGTAATCAGCACTGTATCGTCTGTGTACCGTGTGTTATTCAAATTGTGGCCTGCGATTACATAATCGGGCATAATATCTAGGGTCCGCATAATACTCTTGCTATACACGTTGAACAGATCCAATAGCAGGCTCTTGATAAGAACATTAAAGCTCGAGCTTAAAAGCATTTGACAGAATTTGGCATGCTGGCCTTCTGTGCAAGCTCTAGAGCTATGGTATTTTTGGACGATTGTTTGATTTATTTCAATCATTCCTATCAAAACATGACGTGAATGTTGTTTTGAACCGACCACCTCCCTTAGCGAGCTATGCTTCTTGATTTCGCCGTTTGGCCGAATACAGCGGCCACTCTTTTTTTCTGGTATGGACGGATCTTACTAACATTGTTTATTATTTTAGTTCAAAATTTGTTGTATTTTTAGTTTGTTTTTTGTGTTCATCCCCCTCCCATCATTTCATTGTTCATCAAATGTTTTAAATTATATATTATATTGTACATAAATACATTTTTATTGTCATGGGCTATTTCCCCACTTTTTTTAGGTGTCCTTTATAAGTTTGTGGTGTTATGGTATCTGAAGGATTGGGAGGTGATGGATGGGTCCTTTTTGTGATTGTGTAAATTGTAATGAGTGAATGGGTCGTGATAGTGTTTAGCTAGGTATAGGATAGTTAAGTGAGTACCAACCTCTGCCTCTACCCTTTGTCGGCCTTGTGCCATAATTTTGTATTTTATACGAAATAAATATTGAATGTTGTTTTGAACGGGAAAGCTTTCAGATCCTTTCATACAAACGCGGACTCAATCATAGGTCCTATGCCTTTTCTGATCTTCGTCAATGATCTGCCTGGTGTAATCAGTTACCGGGTTAACATCTATGTAGATGACACTCCCGTCTTAATAGGAAATCTGGCAAGGCTGACAACGTAAACCTGGCTGCCCCTCTTCAAATGAACCTCAAATCTATGATTCAGTGCGTTGGGAAATGGCTCGTAAATTTTAATGCCTCCAAAATGAATCTACACCCCTTTAACCACCATAGAGAAACTTTCTTTTTCGTCATGAGAATGGCTTATGCTGGTCTCCTGAAGAATAACACACTGCGGCTCCTCGGCCTCATTTTCTCAGCCAGCCTCAAGTGGAACGACTGCATCGTATTACTGCTAAGAGTTGTGGGTTGATGGATCGGGCTAGAAAGTTTTTTTTTCGTCAGAATAAATTTGTACATTTATAAATTTACTATTCGTCCGTTCATTGAATACTGTTGCTGGTCGCGTGCTCCTGCTGTTCATATTGAGGTTTTAGGCAAATTCTAAAAAAGCATCTACAATATAATTGATCCTGTCTTAGCAGCCCGCCAGCAGTCACTTTCTCACCGACTTGCTATGGCTTCCCTCTGTCTTTTCTATAAGTATTTTTATGGCAACTTTCCTGACGAGCTTTTTCCCTGATTCTCAGACCACATATATTTACGCGTGTTACTCGATTGGCATCTAGGTCCCACCCTTTTACCGTCGAAATAGTTACATGTAACCGCCCATTCTTTTTCTTAATGTTTCTTTTCACGCACTTCGCGTTTTTTGAAGTTCCTTCCGTTTGATTGTTTGCCTGATAGCTACAATCTCTCTTGTGTCTACTTGATTCGTATACTTTTTTTATCCTTTCTTCGACATCCACTGTACCTTGTTCTTTTTTCTCTCTCACTGCAACCTCCTGCGCAATAGTGGTGGTCCTGCCCTATTTGGGGTGAAATGATTATATATATAAAAAATGTTACCTTTGATCCATGGCTGACAAGGCAAAAGATTTTCTCCCAGTAGGTTGCTATTCCTTTCTGCGGTAGACTGGTTGCCAACCAAGGCTATAGAACTCAATTTGTCCTGCTATTCAACTCATAGCTGGAGGGAGAAGATACTGATTAACACCTTTTCCAAGGACATTTGTGAGCAAATAAATCTAATTCGACTGGAATTCGATCTCGGCTCTCTGGTTTTCTCAATTCGAGTCGATATCCATTATATATATATATATATATAACAACGCACTTTCATATAAAGAATTAAGGGTACACTTCAGAAATAACAGATTGCACTATACAATCTTTAAAGTGTATTATAGATTGAGAATGCGGGCGTTAATGTCTCTTCACAACTTTCTTTTCTTGTAGCTCTAAACAACGTTTGACTCATTATCACCCCACTTCATCCCAGCTTTGACATCCATTTACTAACTCGTTAGGTAGGGTTACTCGCCGTTGCTCACTGTTTCTCTTTGGTATGTCATGTGAGTGTTAAATTTTCGTAACCATTTTTTTTCGTTATGTATCTCCCCAAACTTAAATATCGCTTTCTTATTTTAAGTGTCCTTTTACTTGTCATTGTTCTTAAAACTGTTTATAGTATTCTCGCATGTGCATTGTGGTGCAGTGGATATCGATCTGGAACGACAAGTTGGGGAGCCGAGTTCGAATTCCAGTTGAATTCCTTGCATAAATCCGTCTCTTTGGATGGATTAAATAATAGGACAGATTGGGTTCTATAGCCTTGGCTGGCAACCAGTCTACCGCAGAAAGCAATGGCAACCTACTGCGGGATAATCTTCTGTCCAGTCAGTCATGTCTCTTTCGAGACATGATCGCTCAAACCGTGTATCATGTATGGCACTTAACTGACTGAGTATTCTTAGCCACTTTTTTATTTATTTTTGAAAACCAATTCACCCCAAGCAAGATAATAATGCCACTAAGATGCAATGGTCTACTAGGAGTGAAAGAGAAGGAGAAGACTTTAGAAGAAAACGGAAACCCAATCCTAAACAGGAAATAAATGAGAAACCTCTACTCCTGTTCAAAACAATGGGGAGGAGTGTGAACCGAACGATAAGCCATAATTCACTCCAAGCAAGACGATAATGCCACTAAGATACAAGGGTTACAGGAAGTGAAAGAAAATGAGAAGACTTTAGAAGGAACTGGAAACCTAATCCTAAACAGGAAACAAGAAATAAACCTTTACTCCTATTCCTAAACCGGAAATAAGGGATAAACCTCTATTCGCGGGAGGTATGTTAACCGGATGATAAGTATAGGTATCTATAAGACAACTGTACATAACTGTCATACACACTAGTTTTTACATCCTTTTCCTTGTTTTTTACGAAAATTTCCTGTGTCTTAAAACTTTGCTTAGGTTTTGGAAGTCGTCTTATGCTATTTCAATGCGCGTTCGTTTGCCATATTTTATACCACGACCAAATTTCTGTGTCAGCTTGTTTCAGATATCACCAATTCAATTCCTATATCTTTGGCTTTGTCTTGTTGATGATAGTACATTCTGTCTTCTTACAGTTAATATGGAATCGGATAAAAAGAAAAAGAATACAACTGGCGTCATGTGACTAAAGCAAGCGAAACGAATAAGATCGTCAAAAGAGATTAATGTAGAATAATGGTCGTCATGTTTACTTGTATGGAAGAAATCTGGAATCGAAGAGGTCTTTTTTTTTACCCATCTGAAGATGACGTGCGTTTACTTTTATGCTAATAATCGGCTTTTTTAACATATCTAATTAGTAGAACGCTTCATTTAACTCATGGGTTGCATAATGCGTTTTGGAAAAAAATCTTTTGAAAAGACTTCATTCCATTTAGATGGATAATGTAAATGAAATTAACGAATTTCATTAAAGTTCAAAACGGATTCCTTTTCTTTTATTTAATTCAGGTTGAAGTGATGTGATGCTTTTCCTGGTTGACATCCTTCGTTATTTTGTTAGAATTTGCAAATGTTGATGTCATTTCAGTATTTTACGTTCTTTCTTGTCTTTTCTTCGGCTTTTTTTTCCGTTTTCCTTTTGTTTCGTTTTTATTTTAATTCTATTTTTGCATTACCTTTCTTTCTTTTTTCCTTCTTTATTTCATTGAGTTTTATTTATTTATTTTACTCCATTTTGCTCCTTGAATTCTCGTTCACCTTTATTTTCCTTTTTTTTTTTCGTTTCTTTCTGGTTAAATTTTATCACTATTTCCCTTCTTTCATTCTTTTTGTAATTCTATTTCACCCCTGTTTTCTTTTTTTCTTTCGTTCTTGCTTTCTTTGCCATTGTCGTCTATTTTGCAATTTTTTTTCATTTTCTTTATTCCGTTTTTTATTTTCAAATCGTTTTTATCGTAATACAATGTCAGTTCCTTACCATTTCTGTTTTCTTTTCGTTCATATTTCTTCATATTTTCACTTTAGTGTCTTCTCTCCTCCTTATTCATCCTCTTCTTTCTGCCATCTTTCTATTTCACCAAGAGTTTCCTTATCTTTACAGTCGTTCTTTGTATACATACAGATTGTAATTTTCATTCTTACCAAATTATTTTTCTTTATCTTCTTGCCTCTTGCATTCTTTATTTTCCTTCTTTTGTTTATGCAGTTTTTTCCTCTCTTATCGTTTTACTTCCCCCGCAAAACATTCAACCTTCGATCAGCAATAGAGTGTTGATTTTTCTTTCCTTCTTTTAGTTCTCCATATTGAAGGCGGCCAAAACTCACAGGCAGAAAAAAAAAACAAACTAAAATCATATCACATACTAAAAAATGACGAATGCAAAAATCGATACTTTGTTCTACAAAACAAACCACTAGTCACTGGCTTCGACGAAGCTACATCAAATAAAAAGCCACCAGCTAAAAAGACTATTACGTCACTTGTGACATAAGCATATCTTTGTAAGGAACAATGTCATAACTCGACACGTATCAAGTATTTACCCTGTCTGATGGAAGTTATGTTTTATTGTAGTTTAGAATCTGCAACAGTCTTTTATTTTTCTAGAGACATGGTTATCATTACTATAAAAAATGAGCCTCAAGAGACATTGAAATTTTCACATTTTTATTTTTTGACCCATCAAAATAGAATGCCTCATTTATGTCATTTACAGACGATTTTATTTAAAAAAAAGAAGAATGGAATGATTACAAAACCTTATTATCTTTTCCCTGCCGAATGTTCAATAAAAAACCGAAAAAAATGTTTCACCAGTTGTAATGTACGAAAATAATTCTTAAATTTTAGGTCTAGTTTTCAGTCCAGTCTTTTCTATATTTGATAACTATTCTGAGTTACCTAGTTTTCAGCACAAGTTACGTACCTTTCGTAATTTTAGAGATTACTTATTTTCGACATTGCTCAATTAACATTGATATCGATACAAATCTTGTATTTTATTTGTTTTTATTTTATTGTCAGCATTTTTAAAAATCTTGATTAGCACAATCAAGGCAGTAAAATCACTAAGAGACAAGGAGTTCATGAGTGTGGAAGAATTTGAAAATATAAACATTGCAAAGGAGTAAGAACAATAGAAGAATAATCAAGAAGACAGTAGATAGCAATTGACCTTGCATTTAATATTTGGAAGTTTGAAGCTGGATGCAAATAATGTATTTAAATGTTTTTTGTTCCATCTTTAAGTTATACTGACATTCAAATTGGCAAAAGAGAAAATGAATCCGTGGCTAGCTAAAGAGTTTCTTAGAAGGGCGAGAGGCAGTCATAGAAACATTTAAAATTCCGATGAAACACAGATCTAAACTTATTTATAAATGGAACTTTGTCTGTGTGTGTGTGTGTGTGTGTGTGTGTGTCCGTTACCTATAGACTCCGAAACGGCTGAACCGATTTCCTTGAAAATTTACACAGTTGTACTATAAGCGTCTGCGAGTGTTCTTACCTAGGTTTTGTGTCGAGTTACTCCCGATAAATATAGAAAATCGATACCCCCCAAAAAAACGGGTTTTAAGAGGAGTGGTCTGAGTTTAATCAAATTTGATACACTCAGACAATGACATAAGAAACACTATTCAGAAGTTTCAAGGTTGCAGTTCTTACAATAGTGCACAAAATCGATAATATATATATATAAAAGGCAAGGTGTTTGTGTGTGTGTCTGTTTATCTGCCTGTATGTCCTTTATACAAATCCATAATTTTTATCCGATTCTCACCAAACTTCACACAAATATTCTTTAGGCTGAGTTTGAGCTCCAGGACGATGGATTAGTTTTAAAGCTTTCATTACACCTGAGCAACGCCGGGCTATACTGCTAGTTAAATAATATTTCAGTTTCAACATAATTAAAGAAAGAGAACACTCAAAGAACAGGAATTAAGAAGACAAAAATAATGATTGACATTTCATTGAAATTTTTGAAGATCGAGATTGACTGGAAAGTAAGGAGCCAGAAAAGAAGTTCACAAATAAAAAGTGCGTGGTGGTGGTGGTGGTGGTGAGGGGAACTGTTAGCATAAAATTTATCGTTACATTCAGCAATCCCAACTGTAAAAGGATGAGATTCAACTGCCAATCTTAAACTGAATTTAAATTCAAAGAAATTTGGGTACCAAAAAGGAAAACTCATCAGAACAATTATCATGAAAATATTTATAGAAAAGGTACAAGGAAACTACATTGCAGATTTTCTTTGGAATTTATCTAAAATCTCAAAATTTATGGCAGCTACATCAGACCGGATGTGGAAGCAAAATTCAATGCATGGGCAAATGGTAAGCTTTATAAAGGTGTAAGATTGATTATGGCGAAAATAAATTGACTCGACAAAAGACAATAAACTAACATTTCTGAATTCAAAATTGTTTGGAAATGGAGTTGTCAACACCATTCTATGAAAATCTTACTTTCCAAATCACAGTTGAACACCTTACATACTGAGGCAGTAGACTTATACTACATACTATGTGTCTTTAGGACTTGATAGCGAGAAATATCTTCATTACTATGAAAAGCTAATTATATATATATATATATATATATATATAGTCATCCGCAGACAGATCTGTTTAGCTGTATCACAGCTCATCATTACGGTTAGATATCCGATTGCTTTTTACCCAGGAATGAAACCCGACCGATCTGGAGTCAGTCGGCGATTCTACCTCTGGGCTATGGGCGCTCGGTAGAAGAAGGCCGACATTTTAGCGTGTATATTATCATTATACACGCCCAATAGTCAGAGTGTTGTAATTCATTACTGAATGAGCGATAATTATATATATATATACATATATATATATATTACCTCCTCACCACCTACCACTGCTAACCCTAAGGTCAGGCCACATACCTTCCATTACCAAGGAAGAATTACTACTAACGCCTTCTCCCAGCTCAACCCAATGAAAACTAATACATCCCAACCATTCCTTTTCTTAAACTAACATCTGGGCTTAGAATTTTCCTCATTCTTTGTTTATAAGGGGTAGAAAAATGCATGCCTTAAAATGACATGTTGAAAATGGCTATTTCCCCACTAAGTTATATTTGAATTTACAGATAAATAAAGATATATATATATATATATATATATATATGAGTGTGTGTGTGCGTGTGTGAATACATAAATATTAAATATATATAATATCAAATATATATAAATATATAAATATTAAATACAGATAAAAATGGAGCTAAATATATTTCCAGCTGAACTTCTGAATTAGCACAATTTTTAAAAAATCGTGATCACCCCAAGGAAGGCGTTAAAGCCACTAAAGCAGAAGGAGTTACTAAGTATGGAAGAATTAGAAAACAGAAACATTACAAAGGAGTAAGAACAATAGAAGAGTATTAAGGGAGATAGTAAATAGTAATTGATGTTGCATTTTGTTTTTAACCGAAAGTTAAATGCGTGGAGTTGGAGGAGATTCAACAGACAATAACTGCGAGAAAAGAAACATTTATCAAAGAAATTATGGTTACATCTAGCCAACTCGATTGTAAATGGATGAGATTTCATCGCTATCCTCGTCAGTCAGTCACTTAAGTGCCATACGTGAAACACGCTTTGGGAGATCATGTCCCGAAAGAGACATGACTGACTGGGCAGAAAATTGTCCCGCAGTAGGTTGCCATTGCTTTCTGCAGTAGACTGGTTTCCAGCCAAGGCTATAGAACCCAGTCTGTCCTATTATTTAACCCATAACTGGAGGGAAGAGACGGATTAATACCTTTCCTAAGGAATTCAACTGAAATTCGAACTCGGCTCCTCGATTTGTCTTTCCAAGTCGATATCCATTGCATCACAACACACATCCGCTGGCTATTCTAGTATTACGCTTGGGTTCATAAAGACTAGATACCATAGCGAAGAGCTCATTCAAACGATTACCATGAAAATATTCATAGAAAAGCACAGAGAGGAAACCTTACGGCTGTGGGAAAGTGACTGAAGCCGAGACGCCAGATCAAGGCCAATAACATTGCTGATTCTTTTTTTAAAATTTTATCCAGGATCTCAAGGTATGTTGCAAGAGCACTGGACCATATGTGGAAGCAAAATTATAATCATGGGCGAATGGTAGATTTACAGATATGCAAGATATAGTTTGGTGCGAAAAATTCTATAGCATGAAACAGTGAACCAACTTACTTTTTTTTATAATCAGTTCACTCCAAAGCAGACCGCCATTGGTGCACAGGCTGTTACATTGAGAGAGAGAAAAAAAAAAAAAGACAAGAGATGTGAAAGAAAGGATAGGAGATGAATGGAATTCAAGTGGATAGAAGATGGCAAATGACGTTGCATTTAAACTTTTAGGGATTGCAGAAGGATTCTGCAGGAAGCGAGAGAAAAGAAACTATAAAAGTAGAAGATGCGGTTACATTTAACTATTTCGACGGTAAAAGGGTAGGACCTTGATGCTTATCTAGTAGCACGTGTAAATATATGCGCTCAAGGAACAAGGGAAAAAGCTCGCCAAAGCAGTTGCTTTTTTTAAATCATTTCACCCTAAGCAAGGCGGTAACACCACTGACGCGCAGGGGGCTACATAAGAGAAAAAGATTAGATAGGAGGAGAGTAAAAGAAAGACGAACTAGTTGCAGGAGGTGTCAGAGAAAGGAGCAATAGAAGGACGGGAATACTGGTGTGATCACAGTTGCAAAGGTAGAGAGAAAGGAAAAAATATAGAAGTTGATATAGAAAGAACTGGAGTCAAGTGGTTAAGAGATGGGTATTGAGATTGCATTTAAATTCTTTGAGGTTTAGCCGTCAGGAAAGCAAGAATATGGAAGAGATTTCCACAGGCGGGAAGCGCGAGTAAAGAAGCCGCTGGAGTAGAATAATCGGCTGCATTAGGTTAATCTAACTATGAATGGGTGGGACCTTGTTGCCAGTCGAGTAAACTCATGTGGCAGGGGCACCAGTGACTTAAGTTCGTCGGAACAGATGCCATGAAAATATTTATAGAACAGACAGAGAGGAGCCACATCTCGTCGGTGAGAAAGTGGCTGGAGTCGAGCTGCTAAGTCGGTACCTATCACATTACTGACTCTCCTTTGGAGTCTGTCGGGAACACTGAGATGAACAGCAGGGGCGCCTGACCATATATGACAGCTGTATTCCATGCACGGACGGATGGTTGATTTGTATATATGCAAGATGGATTCAGGCGGAAAAAAGATTCTGGAACCTCATAGTGATCTAACCTTCCTAGCAGTGGATTTGGCTATTGATTCAATGTAATGGTTCCATTTGAGATCGGAAAATTTTGAAATACTTGTAAAAATACAGAGAAAATCCGCATCCTGTCGGTGAGAAAGTGACTGGAATTGAGCTGCCTAGTCAGGATCGATTACATTGTAGACCCTCCTTTGGATTTGATCGAAAACCTCAAGATACAAAGCAGTAGCACCCTACCAGATATAGCAACAGTATTCAATGCACGGATGAATGGTAGATCTATAAATTTGCAAAATGAATTCGTTATGGCCAGTGATAGCGGCTACATTTCCTTGTCATGTGGCTTCCGTCCCTGATGTCATTTTAAGTCCGCGATGGCTTCTTTTAAAAATCATCGTTATCTTGTGGTGGCTAGTTGGTCTCGTTTCCAAGACGAAATAGTTCAGGTTTGTTTTAGTTAGAAGAGAGTTAAAACGTCACATGCAGCAAGGTAAAAGATCTTATCTGTTGGCTATCTTGTTAATCCAAAACCTGGCAATTGTGTCCAGCATCAAGATGCAGAGTGTAGCATTGATCCTGGCAGAGATTTTGGGTGTCATGACCTTTGTTGCTCTAGATCCTCAACACAGGGGTGACATAAGCTGAGTATTAATCACATTCAATACATCTGTACAAGGAGCTCAAAGCAAATTCTCCTTCATCCTATTCACTTGAGCATTTCTTTTAAAATACTAGTTAGCTCATAGTTTTTGTCATTGAGAGCTGTTTCTATAAGCACATCGTCTTTTGTGTTTTTGTCTTTGTCGGGTTGGAAGCCACCATATTAAGACTCGATACGCCTGAAAGAGAAACGGAGACATTAAAATGTTGCGCATGCCGCGTAAGATTACGTTCAGTAATTTCTAAGACAGCATAAAAACCTCTCATGTAGTTGTCAGTAGATTTGCTGAATAAGATTTTTCCGTTTTTTTAAGTTGGATTTATGAATAATAATTTTTCATTTTTTAAAACATTTTCCTATTGAATTATATTATGTTCTTATTCAATAACATTATACACCAGATATCTATCTATCTATCTATCTATCTATCTATCTCAGTCTTTTTAGTATCTATCTATCTATCTATCTATCTATCTATCTATCTATCTATCTCAGTCTTTTCAGTATCTATCTATCTATCTATCTATCTATCTATCTATCTATCTATCTATCTATCTAGAGAGAGAGAGAGAGAGAGAGAGAGAGAGAGAGAGAGAGAAAACTGCTAGCCAATATACATTTTATCAGTAAAATCACTGAAAAAAAATCTTGCCGCTAAATATTAACACAACCCAACGCTATAGGTAAGCAAAATCCCTTCGTGTAACCAACGGACAACTTACCAAAAAACAACTAAATACTAAATACTATTAACCGAAACAATATCTGAAACAACAACAGCAATAAGAAAATGACCTAAAAGCAAACACATGCCTGAGCAATAATAGCTCCTAGATTAAATAGAAAGAGCAGAAACTTGCAAGCATTCTTTATGGTATTCTCAGCATCCTTCTGTAGAACAATATCTCTGTTGCCTCTCCACCTGTTAGCAAATTGTTCAACATTCACTGCCATACGAAAGCAGTGATGTCACAGAGCAGTCAATCGCTTTTCTTTTCTTTCTAACTTTTTCTTGATTCTTAATCCTTTGCTTCGCTTATGGAAGGCATCTTTTGCCATTCTACTACCTCTTCAGATTTTGGTCTCACATTTCTATCTGCTGTTGAAATATTTGTCAGATATCTGAACTTTCGCACTTCTTTGATTTTGAAATCTCGACCTTATTTTCTGGCAGGCAAGCATACATTCCGTTTTCTTACTATTGGTAGTTATTCACGAATTTTATTTCAGAAGAGCAGGAATAAATACCACGAAGACAGTATTGACCGAGAATGCAATTAATTAAAAAAAAAACAAAAACTCTAAAAACATTTTTCATCAAATTTTCAAACTGATTGCCATATTTTTTTAAAAACAGCTATAGCAATATATGCGTTTTCCATTTCTGTTCCGACTTTTCAAAATAGCCCGTCGTTGGTACAAAAAAGTCCAGTATCTTGTTATTGACAGACTAATTGGTTATATTCAGAATTCTGGTTTTATAAATATTCTTAAAAATATACATATTTCTTTACATCTTTAAAAGACTTTCTTAAACTTAAACAAAGATGGAAGTAACATGAAAAGAAATGATTTAACTTATCACCAGAACACAAATTCGACTAAACAAAAAGGTACCATAACACTTTGAAACGTGTACGCATAAAATAGATAGATAGATAGATCTATCTATCTATCTATCTATCTATCTATCTATCTATCTATCTATCTATCTATCTATCTATCTATCATTTAATTCTGCTTTTAACTAATTACTAGAAAATTATCAAGTCGATTTTCTCAGAGTTTCATAAAATTATGTAAGGGTTGAAGTGTCTTTTCACCTAAAACAGACGATAAAATTTGCGATGCTAAAATATAGTTTTTAGCAAAATTCCGAATTTTTTTAAATACTCCCGCACCAGTAAGAAACCTGTCGCTGCTGACCTTGAACGGGATCTACACTCTGTGGTGAACTGGGGCAAGAAGTGGCTTGTCAACTTCAATTCATCTAAGACCAAGCTGTTGTCTGTCAACCATTACAGGCAACCTCTCCTGCCTCCTATTAGCATGGACCAAGCGATTCTCCCGGAGAGTAATACACTACGCCTCCTCGGACTTACCCTGTCCTCAGACCTCAAATGGAACCACTATATTGAATCCATAGCAAAATCTACTGCTAAGAAGGTTGGGCTAAGAAGGTTGGGTCACTATGTCGATCCAGGATGTTTTTTCCACCTGAATCCATCCTGCATATATACAAGTCAACCATCCGTCCGTGAATGGAGTACTGCTGCCATTTATGGTCAGGTGCCCCTGCCGTTCTCCTCAGTGTTCTTGACAGGCTCCAAATGTGATAGGTACTGATCTGGCGGATCGACTGCAGCCACTTCCCCATCGTCGAAATGTGGCCTCCCTTTGTCTGTTCTATAAATACTTTCAGGGCTTCTGCTCAGAGGAACTTAAGTCACTGATGCCTCCTCAACAGGTGTTTACTCGTGCAACCAGACTGGCAACTGGGTCCCACCCATTCACAGTCAGGTTAGCCAAATGCAGACGACAATTCTACTCCTGTGGAATTTGCTCCCGTATTCTTGCTTTCCTGACGGCTACAACCTCCAGAAATTTAAATACAAAGTCAATACTCATCTACTAACCACTGGACTCTAGCTCTCTCCCCACCCCTGTATAACCTTCCCTTTCTCTCCACCTATGTATCTGTCATTGCACCTGCTTCCTATTGTTCCTTTCTAACTAGTTTGTACTCTTCACTCTTTTCTAATTAATCTTTTGACATTTATGCAGCCCCCTGCCCATCAGTGGCGTTTCCGCCTTGCTCGGGGTAAAATGATTAAAAAAAAAAAGAGTAAAAAATTCAGTTGTGTACTCCAAGATTATCTTGATCTTTTAATAATAACGTAAATATTTTGGCGTTAAAACTGTTTTCCTTACGTTTGGAGCATGTTTCCATCACGGTATGCTGACTTTTTAGCGATTTCGTGGAGGTACTTACATTAAACTATCTCAGTCTATCTATCTATCTATCTATCTATCTATCTATCTATCTATCTATCTATCTATCTAAAGCTCTTTCTATCTATTTCACAATGTTTTTATCTATCTATCTATCTATCTATCTATCTATCTATCTATCTATCTATCTATCTCATTCTGTTCACTTTCTTTCTTTCTTTCTTTCTTTCTATGTTGAGCCGTAATAGTGATAAAACTAGATCAGTAGTGAGTTCGATCCTTGCTGTGTGCTCAACACTTCCGTCCTCGTGCAACAATTAAGCCACGCTTAGTAAATCAATATCGATCTGCATGTCATTGGTATGAATCAAAATGCTGGGAATGTGACTATTAGAGAAACAGACAGTTACCTTCGTATTTGTTTTTAAGGTCCTGTCTTTTTCAGGATGTATGTAATCATAACTCTTTTCCGATTTACTTTCTTCGTTATGTGCGAATTGCTGTATATCGGCAAACATAGTTCACTGGTTTCCTGGTGACTTCTATTCGGGTTATTATTAAAATTTTTCCTTCGTGAAGAAAGATTTTAAGCAACGTTGAGCATGGTCAGTACTTCGGTGGGTGACCGCTTGGCAATACCAGGTGCTGTAAGCGTATAGTGACGGATGTGCGTTGTGGTGCAGTGAATGTCGGCTCGGAAAGAGAAATCGGAGAGCCGAGTTCGAATTCCAGTTGAATACCCTGCATTCACTTAAGCACTGGTACCATTGGGAAAGGTATTAATCCGTCCCTTCCCCCAAGTTATGGGTTAAATAGCAGGGTAGGACTTGGGGAACCTTCCCTTAAAAACAAATCCCAATAAACCTTGATACTCGAAAAGTATTACCAGACAAAAAACTTATATAAAAACAACAATAAATTGTTGAAAAAAAAGGTATTACCAGCAATAAAAAAATTTAGTTGGCAATAAATGACCCGCCAAGGTTGATATGCCATAAAAACAAAACAACCAACTAAAAAAAATTAATAAATAAACGATCAGAAATTATCTGAAAATGTAGGCACACAAAATATTTTTACATCTTCTTCTATGAGCCCTGTCCCTTCAGGACTTAGGCGATTATGGCCTCCCACGTCTCCCTATCCCTGGTGGCTCTTAGCACACTTTTTCTTGTTACGCCACACAACACCCGTTCTGCCATCCACCTGATCAGGTCCTTCAAATACGTTATCCGTTGCTTTCCCCTGTCTCTTTTCCCTCTATCTAGCCTTTTAGTATCAGGTTCTCCAAGCCCTCCTTCCTCATTGCATTGCTCAGAAACTTTAGCTGTCTCTTCCTGATGCTCTGTAATAGTTTTCTTTTCGTTTCTATCCTTTCCATGACCTCATCATTGCTCACATGCTCGATCCATGATATCCGCAGCATCCTTCTGTAGAACCCCATTTCAGCTGCTTCAAGTTTGTCCTTCATCTTCGATAATATTGTTCAGTATTCAATTCAATACTGAAGAACTGACATTACATAGCAATACAGTACTCACTTCTTTGTTTCAAACGAAATTTTTCTGTCTCTTAATACTCTACTCAGCTTCTGGAAAGCATTTTTATCATGCCAATTTGCTTGATTCTGCTTCTCGCTCTATTCATCAGGATTCGGACGATCAGTTTTGTAATCTGATTCATTAAACTGATTGTTTGATAGAGATCGCACTCGTTTGCACCTGGCTTTTTAGGGAGTGCTATGAAAATCGACTTGCTTAGGTCGTCTGATTACGCCACTATTATAAATTTCATTTATTATTTCGGTAATTTTCTCTATGCCGAATTCTTCCAGGGCTATCAGCAACTCTATTACAAAACTGCCTGGTCAGTTGCTTTGCTTCAGTTCAGTTTGGCCATTGCAGCTTCCACTTTTTGACTGTAATATTTCCGCTCCGTCCTTATCTTTGTGTATTATTGGTTGTTCTCTCTTGTTGTGGAAAAGATCTTTTATATATTCTTCCCATCGCTGTAGTATTTCCTTCTTCTCCAGTATGATCGTTCCTTCCTTGGATTTTATACATCCTGTTGAGGAGCAGGTTTTTTTCCTGTCAGTTCTCTTATTTTTCTGTGCATGTCTGCTTTATTAGTCCTGTTCAATCTCTCTACTTCTGCACATTTTTATTGAGCCATTCCTCTTCAGCCTGTCTGCATTTGCTCCTTATTTCCTTGTGTAGTTTCCTGTATTCCATTCCATGTCTTGGCATTATTTTCTGTTTCCTTTGCATCATATTAAGAATCTCTTCAGTCATCTACTCGTTTTTTGTATTCCGTGTCTTACTCTCGACCAAACAGAACAAACAAGAACATAGATACAACGTAAATGTTAGTATTTAAGTAAATAAAAATAAGTACGTCCGAACGGTACAGTTACGCTGCTTATTGCCTGACTCGTAGCTGGCTTAACTGCATAGTAGCTTGTCGTTCTAACTGCTGACAACGGCCTTTCTAAAGTCATGCAGGTAATTTTATAGTAAGAGAAAGAATCCATTCCTCGGAGAAGGGCACCATATTAGTTAGAATTTCTACAAGCCAATGCGTAGTATAAAGGAGTGGCTGTTGTTAAAAATGTCGTAACCTTAATATAATATTATCGTCATTATTCCTAATGAAAACGCAAGATTGAATCTCTCATTGAAATACACAAAATGACTTTTCTTTTAGTGCGGCTTATATATATATATATATATATATATATATATATATATATATAGAGAGAGAGAGAGAGAGAGAGAGAGAGATAGCGAGAGTGAGATTGTAATGATTCTGAAATATTATCAGTTTGAGCAAGAAAATCTTTAACTAGTGTTTTTTCATTTGAGAAAATTTTGGGAAGCTTATCACATTTCATTATTATCACACACACTTATATATATTAAAAACTGAAATACGGGTTTGTTCCAACGAAAGAAATTGGTATAGAAGAAAAAAGTGCGAGAAGCCATGAATGGTTTGTTTAAAGCGTAGATTATTATTATTATTATTTGCTTTTTTGTATAATATATTAAACTCTAAACGATAGGTTCTCATTCACAACATTGAAGAGTAAGCAAAGACAAATTTCAAGGACCGACACGACATTACTATAGGATCATTCAATTCTGCAGGAACATTAGATCTCGTAGGTACATTTATTTTGAAAAATCTCAATCTTAAAGTAATAGTACAAACTAACCTAGAAAGTTGACTTCTTAGATGTTACTCCTGATTTAGTTAATAACACATACTTCTTCTTCTGTGTGCCCTGTCCCTTCAGGACATAGGCGACCATGGCCTTCCACGTTTCCCTATCCCTGGTGGCTCTGAGCACGCGTTCTCCTGTTACAACATGCAATCCTCGTTCCGTCATCCACCTGATTAGGTCCTTCAAATATGTTATCCTTTGCTTTCCCCTGTTTATTTTTCCCTCTATCTTGCCTGTTAGTATCAGATTCTCCAAGCCCTCCTTCCTCATTGCGTGTCCCAGAAACTTCAGCTGTCTCTTCCTGATGCTCAGTATTAATTTCCTTTTTGTTTCCATCATTTCTAAGACCTCATCATTGCTCACATGCTCGATCCATGATATTCGCAGCATTCTTCTGTAGAACCACATTTCAGTTGCTTCAAGTTTTTCCTTCATCTTTGATGGTATTGTCTAGCATTCACTGCCATATTGAAGGACGGAAAACACGTAGCAATCCAGTATTCTCTTCTTAGTTTTTCTCGAAATTGTCCTGTTTCTTAATACCTTACTCAACTTCTGGAATGCTTCCTTCGCCATGCCAATTCGTCTTAGGATCTCTGTGTCACACTTTCCTTCTTCTGTTATAACGCTTCCCAGGTATTTAAATTTTTGTACCTGCTTGATTCTGGCATCCCCGACCTGTACCCTATGTAAAATATAACACTAAGCCTATTCACATTCATTCTAAATCAAATCACCTTCGTATATTATTAAACACATACCCGACTTCGTAGAAAATAGAATAAGCAACAACTCTTCGACTGAAGACATTTTTTTATAAACACAGTATTACAATACAGCTCTAAAAATCTGAGTCTATGAATGCAATGACATTGAATATAATAATCAAAAATATAATAATACCAAAAATAATAGAAAGAAAAAAATGATTTGGTGATACCACCATTTAACTAAATGGTCAGTACTAAGTTATTACTAAGGTAATAAATTCTTTAACTTGGTTTAGAATCCCTTCCCAACTAATAACCTCCTTAGCAAAATGTTTAATAAGAATTCACTGAAACTTAGTTATAGCTGCACTGATAATTTACAAATGATAATAAAAACATAATGATAAATTCCAAAAACAATATAACAAGAATAGCAATTAAAACCACCCTATTATAAATAACAACATCACTAATATTTTCAATTGTCGTGACCCTAAAGAATGCTCTCAGCAAAATAGATGTCTCACAGACTGTGTAAACTACCAAGCTATTATTTCTACTACAGAAATTTCAACTTTTGCCAAATATTATATTGGAAACACTAAAAATACTCAAGTCGCGATTGTATAAGCATAAACTCTCCTTTAATAATAAAACCTATAGAAAATGAACTTCATTTTCTAAATACCAATTAAAAGATGCAAATAAAACACCTACAGTAAAATGGAAGATATTAAAAAAGTTAGAATATATAAATCGTTACATGAAAAATGTTTTCTTTGTTTACAAGAAAAATTTAAAATTATTAAATTTCCGAAAATGAACTTATTAAACCAACAACTTATTGCCACCATAAGATAATTTACACTCTGAAATATATCTGAAATTATCCCAAATTGTTACTATATACTATACTATATAATTCTACCCTATTAATTAATTATATATATCTCAAACTTAACCTTAGTTAATTGGTACATTGCCATTTACCCTTACTTCAACTAGTAGTTAAATTTTAAATCGAGTAAATCCTCTTTAAGTAATTAAAATCATGGCTTTACGTCTTTTTCCTTCCATAAACTTGAGTTTTTATATTAACAACGCACTTAAATACAAATATATTGTTTTATTTACGATCTCGTAGCATTTCAAATATTTTATTGGCAACTTATTTGTTCCATCATAATTTAAATGGATGAAACTGCCACTTTCTTTTCCCCTCTCAAGGTATTTACCGATACTTACACTGCTACGCATAAATGTCTCAATATCCATTCGTTCACACACAAATCTTTTAAATTCTAATAAATTCTCACTCCTCCACATTTCCCTAATATGGTAGCATCTATGTTTTTGATTTTGAATTTTCATATCACTATATATATATGAAACCGTAACTGAACAGTATTTCACTGCTTGATGATATTGTACTAGTGCGGAAACCTGAAAGCTTTTGAGTTGCTGTTCCATATTCTATTATTATAAACCTAATAATCTTTCTCTCTCTCTCTTTATATATATATATATATATATAGTCATCCGCAGACAGATCTGTTTCGCTGTATCACAGCTCATCAGTACGGTTAGACTCCGATTACTTTTAACCCAGGATTGAAACCCGACCGAATTGGCGTCAGTTGGCAATTCTACCTCTGGGCTATGGGCGTTCGTTAGAAGAAGGCAGACTTTTAGCATGTATATTGTTAATATACATGCCCAATTATATATATATATATATATATATATATATATATATATATATATATATATATATATATATATAAAGTAATTAAGAACTTCTAAATTTAATTTGATGTAAATAGCATTTAATTTCGTTGGATGGCCATTTCATTTTAAATGGCCATCTAACGAAATTAAATGCTATTTACATCGAGCCCTCCACCTTCATCATTGTCAATATTAATAAAATTAATATTAATAAGATCGGGTTTTAGGATTTTACCGATTTGCTCATCATTTTTGGATTAAAAATATATATATATATGTATATATGTATATATACCAAAATTTCATCTAATGTATGTTACATTTTCTACAATCGCCTACGCCCTGAAAGGACAGGGCACATAGAAGAAGAAGAAGAAGAAGAAGAAGAAGAAGAAGAAGAAGAAGAAGAAGAAGATATGGTGCATATACTTTCGGAGTGTGTGCATAAGGTAGATAGGGCCATTAAATATGTGTTAAAATTTGGCATTGGCCCTATATTTGACATCTAACCTGTTTTTATTTTTCTGCATCACGTCACTTTGAGAATCAATATTTAGGTAGAACGCGTCACTTTGCTGAATCAATATAAACTTCTGAATATCGTTTCTTATGTCTTTGTCTATGAGTGTATCAAATTTGATTAAAATTGGACCACTCATTTATAGCCTGATTTTTTCGATTATCAATTTTCGATATTTATCTGGGGTACCTCGACACAAACCCTAGGTAAGAATACTCGCAGACGCTTATAGTACAACTGTGTAAATTTTCAAGAAAATCGGTTCAGCCGTTTCGGAGTCTATGGGTAACTGACACACACACACACAGACACATACACACAGACAAAGTTCCATTTATAAATAAGTTTAGATTTCTTTCACCCACATTTTTAGCAGGCGGGTGCTAAAATTGAAAACATACATAAACCTATATACGACAGAATACGTAACAAATAAAAAGCATTTAAACGAATTAAAAATTTAACATGTTTCGTTTTTACGTATTTCATTACAAAATTAAATATTGAGGAGAAAAGAAAATTAAATTAAATTGTATTTTTATTTTTGTTTGCTTGGTATTCATTGATTAAGCAGACCTCACATGCATCTCTCCTGTCAAGCAGCATTCATGTATAATTCATATGTGTATGTATATTATAACTCTAGTTTGTCTGTGTGGGATTCGCTTAAAAATTTTCATGTGTTTGTGCTTTTGAGCATTTATTAGGCATTTTCATTTTGGTGGCTGTCTGTATGTTGATTTGGGTATGTTTTATGCGAGAGTAAAAGAATTTAAGTTACCCCGGTTGTGGTTGTAAATAGACATGTGTGAAATTTTTTAAGTATTGACGATATAAATATTGGTGATACAATAATGTGTGGTTGTGTTGTGGTGTTCTCCCTTTTTCTAAAGATGGACTCGTCCAAAATATACTTATACTACTACTCCAGAAGCGAGACTAGAGAATACCGCTAGAAGTTCATAGCAGCTCTGTGCTCCATTCATCGAGAAGATTATTACGCCGTACTCGTCAGCTTCCGACGCGGACACATTCAATATACTACGGCTTCACTTCCGTACATATACTTTTTACTAACCCGTATTCTTGGACTGCTAATCTTCATTCAAGTCTGTATCCTTACGTTAATACACTTATTTTCTATCTCAATTACTGGTCGTTGTTCATTTATTTGTGCGGACCCCATTCTCGGGATCCACAACAGTTTGACAAGTGTTTATAGATGACAAAATATTTATTATAATTCATTTTAAGTATTTTCTAGAAATGCATTATTTTCTTTTTTAATTAGGTTGACATTCTATCGCCCGGTTCACACTCCACCCACGTCTATTGAACAGGTGTAGAGGCTCATCCCTTGTTCCCTGTTTAGGATGTGGTTTCCGGCTTTCTCTTTTCCAATTTTCACCTTTCTTTTTTTTTTTTCAATTGGAGTAGATAGACTAAACTATCGCCCGGTTCACACACCACCCACGTCTATTGAACAGGTGTAGAGGCTCATCCCTTGTTCCCTGTTTAAGATGTGGTTTCCGGCTTTCTCTTTCCCAATCTTTTCACTTTTCTTTTTTTTTTCAATTGGAGCAGATAGACTAAACTATCGCCCGGTTCACACTCCATCCACGTCTATTGAACAGGTGTAGAGGCTTTTTCCCTGTTTAGGATGTGGTTTCCGGCTTTCTCTCTTCTAATCTTTTCACTTTTACGTAGCCCCCTGCATATCAGTGGCGTTACCGCCTTGCTCGGGGTGATATGATTAAAAAAATATATATAAAATCAAACTTATGGTCTGTTTTGTTTCTGTCTGTTATGGACGAGTTTAAAGGGTTTTCCAAATTTAGGACCACTTTTATGTTCGTAAGTCTGCTTCTGCTCTATACTCTTAACAGTTGTTCTTTTCTAATAAAACTTCTCACAGTAACTCTAGATTGAGTGGCTCTTGCGCCTTGAATTAGGTTAATATTAGTAAAGAAAAAAGATGCAGGTTGTTAGATTTCTAGATGTTTCGTTAGTTTAGCTCTTCCTACATCGCGAGCTTTTTATGTCATAAATTCCGGCCTCTGATATGGTGTTGGGTTTATTTTTCTTTCCGAATACACCTTTGATTGTCTTGAAGATGATTGTTAAGATCTTAGTGCTGGAGATAACTAATTACGTTTTAATTTTTTTGATAGAGTACTGGAGGGTAAAATTATAAATTGTGTTGTCGGAATACTTTTGGTTTTTTCATGGGTTTTTTACATTTATTTGTGGACTTTGCTCGTTTTCTATCGTTCAGAATGATGTGAAGGAGTCGAAGCGTTTTTCAATGCATTTCTCGTTTTCATGTAGTTATTCTTGGTAATATATTCTAAGGACAATGATGTAAAATATCTATGACTCTATTCCTTCTACCGTGGTGAGAATAGAAATTCATTTTTCTTTGTGTGTTTTGCGGTAAACTTTTAAGACTAATTTGTTATTGTTTCATAAATAAAAAGGATATCGAGAAAAGTAAGATTTTTGTCTGTTCTTTCGATAACAAAATCTAAAAATTCAAACGCTGAAAGAGAAAACCACAGGTAACAAAGAAATCAGGAAAATACGTTTGCTTTTTCAAAGTGGTAATGTTAGACTAGGGAAGTAAAAAAAAATATTAAGTCAAATAAAATGGGTACTTAAAAGTCAAGTGTTTTTGTTTCATTTACAAAATAATTGTTTTAAAATTCTATTTACAAAATTATTAAAAGATCGAAAAATACTGCAAAACCCAGTGACTTTTCCTTTTTCAAAATTATTAAAAGATATTTTTAATCTAGTATCTTTTTCATTTACAAGATTGTTTTACTAATTTTTCATCTAATGCACAAGGCCCAAGAGCCACTCAGTGTTATGTTTACGGAATTAAGTTGTTTTATGGAGGTAAGAAGTTGAAGAAAGAAGTCTAGATTATGTAAGATAATGGTTGACCTAACACTTGAAGCGGTTAACAATTTAGTGATCGGAAAATTATCCTCTCAACGCTTCTTGGGAAGAATTGGCCGAATAGAACTCCATCGTTACAAATGGAATACGAAGAAAATGGAGATAATTGGTGTCAATGTACGTGTTATGGCGTATTTGAGCTTTGATTATCTGGACTGGTGTTCGTCTGAACCTTCTTCATGGAAATAGCTACAAATTACTCAGAGGCTTGTAATGTTTTGTCTGTGGGGAAAGGGGTTGTAGAACGAAAAATAATTCATCACCCACAAGGATACGTGGATGTGCGTTGTGATGAAGTGGATATCGGCTCAGAACGAGAAATTGGAAAGCTGAGTTCGAATTCTAGTTGAATACGTTGCATTGGGTAAGGTATTAATCCATCGCTTCTCCTTTCAAATATGGATTAAATAACGGGACAGATTTGATTCTATAGCTTTGGTTGGCAACCAGTATATCTTTATCCATCACTGCAATTCTCTATAAGACTGAAACATGAACCTATTTAAATAGCTACGTCTTGTCGTTTTTCATATGCCATGCACTGCCCCAAATCCTTTCAGAAATATGTAAACAGTCTGCTGTATACAACTAAATCAATGGTCAAAAGTTACTCCGAGTATATGAAAACTGTATTTCCTATGTTGTATATTTTTGGGCAGTGTGAATTTTTGACAGTGAAGTGTATTTGCGTTGGGTGACGCAGATATTTCAAGATTTGGAGATAATGGATTTTATTGAAAAGTCAAGCAGGTGCAATACGTTGGATTGAAAACATTTATTATGACTGGTAGGATCAAAGGCAAGATCCTGCTGTGATAGAGATTTTTTCCCCGGGAAAGCAGCTGTCAGTGGAGCGGAAGTGGCGTTACGCTGACAGAAATTTTAGTAGTAATTGTTTTTAGTTTTGATTTCGGAGTCAGATTTTAACTATCGAAGAGGACAGTTGACTTAACAGCTGAAACGAGAAGGCCAACCTTCTTGTTGACCGGTTCTGTCTGTATGCGTAGGTACTGAAAACTTTGATCAAAGAACCTCCTCTTCCACGGCAGGTCACCAGCTTGTGTTTGGATATTTTATTTAATTTTGGGTTCAATTAATTGCTTTAGGCAAGGTCGTTTGTTGGAGATCGATATTGTTTCAGGCTGACAGAAAAAAGAAGACGAGAAAGAAGAAGAAGAAGAAGAAGAAGAAGAAGAAACGTTTCTGGTTTGTTCTTTTTCTTTCTTGTTTTTTTTTTCTTATTTATGGGTTTTTTTCACTTTTGTTAAAGTTTTTGTGCTTATTCAGTTTTCGTTTTTAATGTTTTTCATTTCTTTCTATTTTTTGTCTTTTTATTCTTTGTAATTTCTACATGTTTTTTTTCTTTTATTCGCCTTTCTCTTTTTCCTTTTTTCTATAACTTTTTCTTTTCTGTCTTATTTTCTTTTTATATTTTATTCTTTTCGTTATTTTTGTTTTCACTTACATTTTCTTCATATTCTTTTCTTTTTTCTTTTCCTTTTTTCCTCTTTTTTTTCTATCTTTTTCTTTTTAGTATTTTTTTTTCTATCTTATTGTCATTTTTATTTTTTATTTTATTCATTTTCCTATCTATTTTTTTCAGTTTTGTTTTTTTTATATTGTTTTCTTTTTTTTACTTTTTTGGTTTTTCATTTTTCTTAATTGTTATCGTTTTCTATTTTTCTTTTTACTTTTTTCCCCTTTCTTTTTGTTTTTTATTGTTATTTAATTTTGTTTGATTACATTTTCTTTTCATATTCTTTATTTCTTTTTCTTTTGATTCCTTTTTATTTTTGTATAATTTTATTCTTTTTCTTTCCTTTTTTATTTTTGTGTTGTAAAGTAACACTCGGTTTGATTCTTGCTAAAATCCCGTGTTTTGATTTGCTTTAATCATTTTAAGAAAGAAATTAAATGAAATTTTACGCCTGTACAATAATTTTCAATTGAGAATAATTGCGTTTTTACATGAGTAACGCGCTATCTGTTGAATTTGAAAACTTCAGTGTTGCGTATCGTTCGAGAAGTAATGACGATTCTGGAATGAAATACATCAGATAATTACATTGTTTTTAACAAGATTTCACAGATAGATAGTATTGTGGCCTGTTAGGGCCAAGGAAAAAGACACGGAAACAAGAAGATAGGTTCAACCAGTGTATTGGAATAACAGAACATATATACAAAATAAGAGTGTTATTAGTCAGCAGATAGAAGTATCCATCCGAACTGTCAAGTTACACTGCGTCTCGACTGACTCTAGACTGCCTCACGACTGCCTCCCGGAACTCTATCAGGTTAGTATTTATAAAGGAGGAAGAGTTCATTCTACTGTAGAATCAGTCGGTAAGTTTAGTGCTATACGTGATACATGCTTGGGTCGATCATGTTTCGAAAGAGATATGACTGGGTTGAAGATTATCCCGCAGTAAATTGTCATTACTCTCTGCAGTAGACTGGTTGCTAACCAAAGCTATAGAACCCAATCTTGCCCTGTTATTTAACCCATAGCTGGATATAAGAGATGGATTAATACATTTCCTAATGGTATTTGCGCGTAAGTGAATGCAAGGAATTCTACTGAACTTCGAACTCGGTTTTCCGAGTTCTCGTTCC